>JARYGA010022938.1:0-101549 GCA_030545235.1 Helianthus tuberosus
ATTTGTCTGTGGTGTCTTGGCATTATTTTACTATCTATATAAAGTAAAAGATTTTCACCATTCATATCTTTATGGTCTATATAGAGATATGTTGGCTACCTGGTCAGGGGTTAAGGGAATGATTTAGTAAGGTTCTTGCCTTGTTCAGTGTATAAATCCTGTAAGGACCTGGGTCAAGCTTACTAGGACCTACTTCAATACCCACTGGTATTAGATGGAGGGAGTCTGAATGGCTTGATCCCCTCATTTGTAAACTACTATTAATACATTAAACCGGCTACTTGGGATTGTATCCCTGCTGACTCTAACCACTTAGCCGAGGGTAATGTCATCTTCAAAAGAGGGACCTACCACTTTTTGCATTAATAACTTAATTAATTATCTTTCAATATTCCGACCCTTTGGGATTGTATTCTTGTTGACTTAAATCACTGGGTTGAGGGTAACGTCACCTTCAAAATAGGGATCTACTACTATAACTAAGATAATCTCTTAAAAAAGTGCAAAAGTGCGGAAATCATCAAATGATACATTAAAGGCGAGTCGGATCCAAGTGATTCATCTTGTCTATCTGTTTTTATTTTTGTTTTTATTTTTATTTTTATTTTAGCATTTTTAGTTTTTATTTTTCATGTTTAAACTCTTTTCTAAAAATTTTAGTTTGATTAGACATTGAGGATAAACCGGTAATAAAAGCTCTTGTGTCCTTGGACGACCTGGGTATCTTACCAACACTGTACTACGCTCACGATGGGTGTAGTTGCCCATGTGTGTGTTTAGTGTTAGTAGAATATCATGTTTTATAAACTTAAAACTTGACTAATGTGTAAAATGGGCTTAAAATATCAATACAAACATATCTCACTCGACACGCATCAAGTTTTTGGCGCCGTTGCAGGGGACACAAGGATTTTTAGAAAGTTACGAATCAATGGCCTAATCGTTTTTCTTATTTTTCTTTTTTTTAGGATTTTTCTTATTTTTTTCAGCATCTGCAGACTTCAGCACGTGGCCGTGCCCACTGAACACACCTCGTGCCTAATCTTTGTACTGGCAATCCTATTTTAAGTCGGACAGTAGCTAAACACGGGGTCGTCCCTACTAAACACGCCCCCGTGCCCAAGCTTCAGTTACTGAAAATAGAACCGTAAGATCCCGACGGTTGGTAATTTCTGACGCAAACATGAGTGATATTGATTATTTTTACTTCCGCTCCTCTTATGGTGAGTGGTGTCAAATATGTGGTGGATCTCATAAAGATTTAAAATGTTACTTTTTAAATTACACTCCCCACTATATAGACCCATCGTTTTCCTGTAACCTTAAGATGTGCGAAAGTAAAAGCGATCCCTACCTCTCCCCCGAGTGCACTCAACCATTTCTTTTGGATGACATGATTTTAGAAGAATTATGTCAGCTCAATGAAATAATTCTCCAATTATTAAACGAACTTGAGATGGATGCAAGCTATTTATCTCAAGACGATAAACAAGGAGAATCATTGACGCGTTCGGAATCTAACAACATCGTCGATACCGAAAGCACCTCTAACTCTTGTGAGGACTTGAGCGATAGTCGTCCCTATGTCGATTGTGCCTTGAAGGACTCGCTATCGGTTTCCGCCGATGCGTTCATAGACCTAAGCGATTCGACATATGCCTTCTTTAATGAGAGCATGGAAAAGGGGAATAAAGGTTGGTTTCATCCACTGGTATTTAGTTTAGGTTTTACCCTTTCCGATAACCTCTTGCGTTCTTGTCTAAATCTAGGGCAACTAAGGTACCTCAGGCACTTCGGTGTTGTTCCGTCCAGTAAGGAACCGCCCGATCTGGACAAATTCCTTAAAATAAGACAAAAGATCTCTAGCCACGGGGTCGTGTCCAGGTCAACACGCCCCGTGCCCACCTAAAAATTGACTACGGGGGCGTGTCCAGGCCAACACCCCCCGTGTTCAGAATACGGACAAAATGTGTCAGAGTATTGTCTGACTATGGGGCCGTGTCCAGCCGACACGGGGCCGTGGTCAGCGTGCTGTCGTTTTCTATAAAGTCAGCATGATTCCTGCACATTTAGACCCATTCCAAAGACTAAGATCTACTTGGATTTTCACATATACCCTACAAGGTATATTCCGAAAAAGGTTCCCAACAACCATCTTGTCTTTACCACTTTTGTCTCTTACTTTCTTCTCCAAAAACTCCATAAAACCTTCATTAAAGCTTGGAACCTCCATGTTTTTAAGCTTTATTGTGATATTTGTTAGGTTTTTAACTAAGGAATCTTATCAAAAATAAGTTTTACAACACTGTTTTAAGTTATTTCTGCTCAGAAATGTCCCAAAGTTCAGAAAAATAATTTAAAGCTATAAGATTCCTGAGTTAAAAAATCTGCAGAATGGTGGCCACGGGGCCGTGCTCAGCATGCACGGCGCCGTGGCCGGAGTTACTGTTTCATTAATTTGAACTTTTCAACTTGTTTTCTTAGAATGTCGAGCCAGAATAGCGGAACCTCTTCAGCTCACTCGAGGAACAGTCGCAGGGAAAGAAGGCCATCGATCGAGGCAACCCTTGTGCGTTACATAATGGCGCTAAGAGAGGCACTCGACGAGATGACATCCGTGGAGGAAGTCCTAATTGACTGTATAAACTATCTAACGGTGGGACTAGAGAGTAGCTTCCAAGAAATCAACCTTTTGCACTTAAGGTTGAATATTCTTGCAATGCCACCTATGGAACCAATCCTTCCTCAAGAAGATTGGAATTTGGCACAAGAAGTTATTAATCCCATCGGATGGGATGACATCCCCTCGGAACCTCCTCTAGTCGCCTTACAAGAGGTTCCGGTTGAAGTCGCACCTCATCCAAATGAGGAAGACAATGAGCCCTCTTTCCTTCTCCCCCGGGAGATAGAGGAGTGGCTTAACGATGTGTGAGGGGCCCTTTCCGGAAAGAAGTTCTAAAAGGCTTATGCAACCGAAAGAATCATTTTTCGGAAATTTTGTTACTATTATAATAAAAACATCTATGCTAGAACTTCTTTGTGGTTTAATATTTCTTGCATTCTATGACCTACTTATCCAGTTTTTAGTATGTACTTTTTATTTTTTTAGGAACTATGTATTTCACTCACTAATGAATGATGGTTTTTATTTCATGGTGTTTGGATGATGTTGTAATGGTTGAATACACTCAAGAAGTTGGAGGTTACCAAGGGAACTTTAAAACCACACCCCATGCACAAAAACAGAGCCTCCCGACAATTTACCATCATTACAGCAAGTTCAGCACGGGGCCGTGCTCAGCCCAACACGCCCCCGTGCTCGAGGTTTCACAAAAATACATCTTCGGCCGAGTGTTGAGTGTTCTCCCGTGAGGTATGTGAACTTGTATATAAATGGAATTTTAAAGAGGCATGTTATGCCCAAATAAGTAATTTCTCTTATGAAACGTTCTAAATAAATCATAACGAATAGGATTGTAAATAGTATAAAAATAAAACCAAATAAAGATCTTGGATTCCTGACACTCAAGACAAGCCCAAAACTTCTCTTCTACCCATTCCATTTGGGTGAGTAAGCCACATAATAAAGAGTTTTGCTTGAGGACAAGCAAAGATTCAAGTGTGGGGGTATTTGATGTGTGTAAAATGCAACATATAAATACATCAAATGAGGCATAAAACTAACCCTTTTTTAGTACTAATGTTGGAAAAAGTGTGCTTTTGTCTTCCTTTTGAATTTACAGGACCAAATGAGCTTAAACGAACAAAAGGAACAAATATGCAGCAAAAACCAACATAAATACAAAGAAAAGGAATAAACGTGACATGCTCGACCCCTCGGTAGCATCCCCAAGAGCAAAAACAAGAAACAGAAGGCTGTCCACGGCCCGTGCTCACTGGACACGGGGGCGTGGTCATATGTCTCTAGAAAGGACAAAGTTGTGGAAGCTTCTATGCCCACCATGGGGGTGTGCCCAGCTCAGCATAGGGCGTGGTCATATCTAAGATTTGCATAATCTTGCAAATCTTGGTAGTACAGATACGCTTCTGCACACGGGGCCGTGCCCAGTGAACACGGGCCGTGTTGAGCCCTCTGCTGACAAAAGCAATTAATGAAGGAAGAGAAAAGAGATGGCCACGGGGGCGTGTCCGCTGGACACGGGGTCATGGCCGAGCTTCTGTGCAGGCTATAAATAGGGGTGTTTGGCTCACTTCAAAGGCATCCCTTGGCAAACCAACTCTCTCCCACTTTACCACCACTCCACCACCACTACAACACCCACATCCACCACCATCATCCATCATCCACCTTAGAGTGTGTGTAGTAGTCTCGGGATCCAAGATTGGTCGTAAGAGTTCATGTCAATCAAAGGCCATGTTTGGCTAAGTCTCTTACATCACTTGGTGAAGACAAACATTTAATGTATTACTTTTGATTTTTAATCTTTTCGCACTTTTTATTTGGTTTTGTATTAATGACTTTAATAACTAGTTTCTTATGTTGAAGATGAAACTTCTTTATCATTTGTCTGTGGTGTTTTGGCATTACTTTACTGTCTATATAAAGTAAAATATTTTCACCATTCATATCTCTACAGTCTATATAGAGATATGTTGGCTACCTGGTCGGGGGTTAAGGGAATGGTTTAGTAAGGTTCTTGCCTTGTTCATTGTATAGATGCTGCAAGTACTTGGGTCAAGCTTACTAGGACCTCCTTCAATACCCACTGGTATTGGATGGCGGGGGTGCGAATGGCTTGATCCCCTCATTTGTAAACTACTATTAATACATTAAACCGGCTACTTGGGATTGTATCCTTACTGACTCAAACCACTTAGCCGAGGGTAACGTCACCTTCAAAATAGGGGCCTACCACTTTTCGCATTAATAACTCAATTAATTATCTTTCAATATTCCGACCCTTTGGGATTGTATCCTTACTGACTCAAACTAGTAGGTTGAGGGTAACGTCACCTCCAAAAGAGGGGTCTACTGCTATAACTAAGATAACCTCTTAAAAAGTGCAAAAGTGCGGAAATCATCAAAGGATACATTAAGGCGAGTCGGATCCAAGTGATTCATCTTGTCTATCTGTTTTTATGTTTATTTGTATTTCGGCATTTTTAGTTTTTATTTTTCATGTTTAAACTCTTTTCTAAAAATTTTAGTTTGATTAGACGTTGAGGATAAACCAGTACTAAAAGCCCTTGTGGCCTTGGACAACCTTGGTATCTTACCAACGCTATACTACGCTCACGATGGGTGCACTTGCCCATGTGTGTGTTTAGTGTTAGTAGAATATCGTGTTTTATAAATTTAAAACTTGACGAATGTGTAAAATGGGCTTAAAATATCAATAAAAACATATCACACTCGACACGCATCACTTTTCCTTCATCCTTGATTTGTTTGACCTGCTTCCTTCCCAAGCTTCCACCTAGCTTGTCAAGCATCAAACTATCGTCATAATTCGTAAGACGGTTAGATTAGTCATCATTAATTACGACTATTCCATCTTACGGATTTTATGTCGAAATTATTATTCGACTTCATCATTGTACAATTAAGTTCAATCAACATCATGTTTAGAACACGTATTATCCCATATCACACGTAATTAGTCAAATTAGCCACTTACGCGTTTCTTTCATAATTTCGTCATATCTACATTCATTCGAGCATTTTAACAAACACCTTGCGGGCAAGATTCTTATGCATCTTTTATCTAACTCATGGTCATTCTTTTAACTAAATTTTAACATCATAATCAAACCTCTATGTCTAGGGTTCATGAACAACATCTAGGATTTGCATCATATCTTCAATTTTCATAAATTTAACACTCTAATTTAACTGTTCATCACATTATCATAAACCTACTTAGCACATACATGATTAGCTACCCGAATCACTAATTCATGGCAATAATTTAACAAGTTTACATCTAGGGTTTGTTCCTAGACTTGTACTCATGTATATATCACTCATACATTCGACATTCACTCTAGAATTTCGATTATGAGTGTTTATCATAAATTCAAAACATCACCAAATTACAAAATTTGACATACCTTGTGATTCCCTAGCTTAGGTGATCACGAATTTAATTAAAGCCCTAAATTATTGGCTTGATTTCCCTTGATTTTGATCAAATTTGTGAGTTTAGGGTTCACTTTGTAGAACCCTTCTTTGCTCCTGTGAAAAAGTCGACCAAACACACACACATGTGTGTGTTTTGATTTTTAATTGATTTAATTATAAACATCTTTCATGTTTTACCCTTTTAGTCCCTCAATGTTTCAAGTTTATAAAAGTTTAACTATACCTTGTTTCCTTTATTGTTTTAAAACAAATAGCTAACTAGGTTAATTATTCCTAGTTACTTTACCATTTGTTATGACCAACTCATGTTTATATATATATATATATATTTATATTTTTGGGGTGTTACACACACCCCCTAAAAAATAGAATAACTTACTAAAGTGGGGAAAACAAAGCTCATTCTAGCTTTAGTTCCACACATGGCATATGGGGGGAACTCACACACACACACGTCCCATGCGGGTGTGTCAGATACTCAGAACCAGCGATGCTCTTTGGACTACGAAAAACGCATCTCAGCAACATGAGACGCAGTACTTCTAAGGGCCTATTTGAGTTTCAAATCCCTTTTAAAGCGAGTCTTCTGTTAACAATGGGAATGGAAGCTATGGGAAATGACCGCATCCAATACCGCGATCGATATGTAACCATGGGAACGGTGGTTACGGAAAGAAACCCATTACCAACTTGTGTATACGATTAACAAACAAAGTCGCGCCTTTGCATCACAAAGATGGTGGACCACAACATCGCACCACTACATACCGCACGATAGGACATGGCGCGGACTGCTACTTCAAGGAAAACTGGTTTCAGTGCGTTTTACTCTTAAATAAATCCAAATTATTTAAGCGACTGAACAACCAGTTCATGAACATGAAGTAGCTACAGAACGAAGCCTCGAAGGAGTTGACCTAGACAATGGTATTCATTGTGAACTCAAAGAGCATGAAGCTCAACAATGGTGGTAACAAGTCTGCTTATGACTTTGTTTCCCTACCCCATTATCTGCATAGAATAAACAATGGTGGGAACAAGTCTGTTTATGATAATGTTTATTTGCCCATTGTTTTTCATCACAACTACTCACATTGTTCGACCAAACATGGCCGACAATGCAACGCAACGAGGTAACCGTAAAGCAGATGCGTTACCCGGAGGACGGAAGTTCAATGGATGAACACGGAACACCCCACAAAATAGGGATAATCGTTTAATGTCTAGTTGATGAATATAAAGCGCTAACGTGGCGCCAAAACCATTGCATCAGCAACCGCAAAGGTTACAACTGGAGTTGCGGGTAATGGCGAGTTCATTCCATCTTTCGTCACCACCTCAAAGGTTGGTTCGGCACACCAACATGTGGCGATCATGTTTTATGATATCAGGAAAAGGTAGACGACACTACCAGCCCTCAACTACCGTGTGATGTTTCAAGCATCAGCCTGAACTTGCTTACCGGTTCTACACAGTCGTTACACGACTTTACTCACCCGCTCCCACAAGTAATACCCAATCCCCGAATTGATTTACTTGAAGCAGGAGCGAAGGCCCAGGCCTAGAATCTTCTCCAAACCGATTTCAAGGACACCCTTTCGACCAATAAATGCAGTATTCCTCCCACCTGCAACTTGCATGAGGAAGCAACACTGGATTGTGGGGACTTGAAGGGGTATAGTCCCAAATCTTGCACCAGGCTCGATCGCGAGAGACCATTACCTATCTTCTTACCCCTGTCAATAAGGATCAACCTGCGTTCGTGCGGACAACGCGCGAACCTGGTTTGATGTTCCAATCGGCCAAGTGATGAGAGGACTTACCTTGTGTATGAAAACAGTTGTTTTCATCACAACAAGGGATGTGGTAACAACGGCGGTTACCGCACATAGCGATGCTGTCCAGACCCCAGTCCTTTTGACAACACAAGTGGGATTGACACTTTGACTTAAGTGTCCAAACCAGCAAGTGGCATTGACAACAGTCAGCTGTCCAACCCACATGTTTGCAAAGCTGGCACACAGACTGACAGTCGCAGCAGGACGTGGCATCACCCCAGGAAGAGTCCAAATACTTCCGTGACCGGCGCTTCTAACACACTTGCAAAGGGCTGCGCATTGTCAGTCTAGCCACTCAATCACCATCCTTCACTCTTCGGCTATAAATACTCATCTCGGACCAGGTTTTAGGCAACGCTAATATGCTCTCTCTCACTTACTACTCAAACACACACTTTGCTCTCAAGCAAATACTGATTCTCACGCCAGAGAGTGGTAACAAGTAGCACCCCCCACCTCATCCTACTTGTTACGATTCACAGTGTGTTTCCTTGTGCAGAAGGCATGTTAGAGGACGGTCAGCCATCGATCTTGGAAAGAAAGGATTAACTTTACATGACGAGACCAGTGAATTAACCTCCCCGGTTAACCGCTATTTCATCAATAACAAAACCCTTGATGTTAAATTCAAACTTAGATGATTAAAATGTGTATTCCTCGAGTGTGAAATCCATCGAATAGGTTGACTATCTCAAACTGAAAACGAAAGATAAGGTTAGAAATGGAAAGAAGAGGAATACCACAAAAAGTGACATAGACATTGATGTTTTTTTTTTTGAACAGCACCTAGACATTGATGTTAAAGAGACAGCCGATAATAATGCCATAGAAAACTTGTTTTAGTTCCTAACTAAGGAGACATGTGCATCCACCTCTTTATTTTTTTTCCTTTTTGTGGCTGTTATTCCTTGTTCATTAATATTTCAACCTCCTTCAGCTTTTGACTAATGTGTGGCTCACATTTTATTTCATTAATGAATTGAAGTGTATTTCTAACACACACGTATATACGAAAAATATGTTTATGTGGGGCTAACTCACTTGGCAGAGACGTTTTAGAGTAGAGGTTTTAGATTCAAACTTGGGTAAGAACGATTAGATTAGGATTATTGGTGTAATAAAGTAATAGTAAGCGTTACCATTAAAAAATATATTATACAAAAACATACACACGCTCACACACATATGTATAGAGGAAGATTCTATGCAGAACACTAAATATTGTGAGAACACGCAAAACAAAATAAATCACCCACTTTTTCAATCTTAAAAACCTAAAAAGTAATTGAAAATTATACATATTGTTTCTCACACTATAATTCAATTCAAAACAAAATATAAAAAATTATTTGTTTCTATATAACCTATACATGTGTAGATTATGTGTACGTTAAATTACCTACATATATGCAGACTATATGTAGGTAAAAATATATGTTTTTTTGTGTATTTACAATACACGTATGAATGTAAGAAACATAAAATTTAAAAAATGTAAAACTTAAATCCCAAAATTTAGTGATGTAGGGTTGTTTTTTTGTTCTTGCAATAATTAGTGTTCTGATATATATATATATATAGGATAAGGATCATGTGAGAAGTAGTAGGCTAAATGAGAAACTTGAGAAGCATTCTGGACCGCACATTTTCCCTAAGCAAAAAAATGCAAAAAAAGTTGAAAAAAATGCAATTTTTTTTTTTTTTTTTTTTGAAAAATCGCTGCTTTTTCTTTAAGAATTAATTTTTTTTTTTTTGGATTTATACACATGTGTATATTGTTAATTTTTTAAGTATACATATATGTATATTGTCAATTATACATATATGTATATACATGTTTAAAATTGAAAAATAAGTGTTATTTAGTTTAGGGTTTAGCTTTAGGGTTTAACATTAGGGTTTAGCATTAGGGTTTAGCAATAGTATTTAGGGTTTAGCATTAGGGTTTAGCTTTTGGGTTTAGCATTAGGGTTTAGCTTTTGGGTTTAGCATTAGGGTTTAGCTTTTGGGTTTAGCTTTAACTTTTGGGTTTAGCTTTATCTTTAGGGTTTGTATTAGGGTTTAGCATTAAGGGTTTAGCTTTAGGGTTTAGAATTAGGGTTTAGCTTTAGGGTTTAGCATTAGGGTTTAGCTTTAGGGTTTAGCTTTAGGGTTTAGAGTTTAGGGTTTAACATTAAGGTTTAGCTTTAGTATTTATGGTTTAAGATTAACAATATACACATTTTTTCAATTTTAAACATGTATATATATATATGTATAATTGACAATATACATATATGTATAGTTAAAAGATTAACATTATACACATGTGTATAAATCCAAAAAAAAAAAATTTTTTTTTAAATTTTTTTTTTTAAATCCTTAAAGAAAAACCTGCGATTTTTCAAAAAAAAAAAGTTTTGCATTTTTTTTACCTTTTTTTTTTGCATTTTTTGCTTAGAGAAAATGTGTGGTCCAGATTGCTTCTCAAGTTTCTCAAATAGGATGGACTTCTCTTAGAATCCCTACCCTATATATATATATATAATAGGTTTATAAACTCGTGTATTACACGTGACTGTATAACATAAATAAAAGTATATAATGTGTAAAATAAATAATGTTTATAAATTATAATAGAAATTATATATTATGTAATGTCGATGATGTTTTGGTTGTTTACATACTAATAGCTAACCAAAAAAATACAAAGAAAAGGATTTCAAACCACAAAGATCTCGAAAATTTGTCTTTGTTCTGATAACAAAAACTTCTATGAATGAAAGTTTGTTATTTCAAAATAAATTTGAACTAACAAACTTTCATCCACTCCCTTATCTTCAGTTCTAATATTTATCTTTTCACCGCCCGTACCCCCTTATCTCACCATCTATACCGCCGTTAAACCCTCATCCCCTCGCCATTACACCACCTTGACCACCCTCGTGCTCGATTGCTTTCACCAAACAAAACCCCCATATCAAAATAATCACCTGGCCGCTGATTTGCTAGATTTGGGACCTACCTACACTCGAGAAAAAAGCAATTTTGAATTTTTCTTTGCAAATAACAACGAGCACTTTCCCGGTGACTTTATTTTTTCTGGCGTGTTTAAATCTTGAACGCGAGTTCAAGTTCTCCGGCGTATTTGGTAAATGCGCCGGTAAGTCACGTTTTCCGGCGTCGTTATTCTGCCGGTTTTAGGTCCGGCAAGGGTTTTTAATCTCCGGCAGTGTTTTCATTAGAAGTCTTTATTCAAGATTTAAAAAATAATAATAATAATAATAATAATAATAAATATATCTAGTCGCACCCTTTGTCCATGGTTTAAAGCGTGGGGTCCTAACCCCGTAAGGGGGGCAGGCAACTCGTGGTTGCTCCCCCTCCTCCCTCCCTGGCAGGGAGTTTTAGTTTTTGGCACATCCCCCTACTTCACTCGAGTTGGGTTATTGTTCTTAGGTGTATGATGAAAGGTGTTGTGCAGGGGGAGGCCCTGAGGGTGTTAGGCCTTGCCCCTTCAGGAATTTCCACTCTTGCAAAGATGGTTTTGTAGGGTCCAAAGGATACGCGAGACTGCTCTCTCACTTCCAACGGGACCACCTCAAGTCAGATAACAGGAAAGATGCTTTACGGGATGCGATTGCTAAGGATCCCGACTTATATGAGGACGTGGGAGAAACTTTGAAAACGCTTAACAACTGGCTGTGCGGGGGGTGCATGGTTGTGCATGCTCTTAGCCGGGGGTGTCATCATGTTGATGACCTTGTTAAATTCGTCCCTAGCTCGAGGGGGACCGAGGACTTTATTGTGGGGATTCCCAAACCACAAGTTTCGGGAGGGGGGCTTCAGGGGAAGGCATTGCCTCTGTCGGTGTGGATGGCTCCCTTCTGGAGCGGGTTTTTTCTCTTCCCATCACGACAGTCAAGAGCATTCCTCCTAGTTGTCGAATGGCGTTCGCGCAAGCTTTAACATCGGCTATGCGGAAGGTGGTTGCTACCCCTGGGTCGGTTGAATATTGGGTTAAGCTACTCTTGTTGCCTCGCTGTACTTTAAAAGTTGTGCGCCCAGCCAATAGGCAGGAACGTCGGTCCGGGAACAGGAAAACGTTACCGTGCTTTAGCATCCAACGGGCTCTTTCTATCTGGAAAGACGGGGAAGGGATTAGCGAGCTAGTTGCTTCCCTCTTTCAGGATGTAAAGGAGAAAGGGGCGGTAACTGGGTCCGACCGTCGGGTGGGCCGTAACAATGTTAAGCAGTGCCTTCGTAAAGTGGCAGATGGCCATTTCACAGCTGCGGTCAAGGTGTTGTCCTCTTCTGGCGTTGCCCCCCTTGGGCCCTCCACTTTGGAGGCCCTCGCGGAGAAACACCCGGTTACACCCCCTCCGGTTGTGCCCGCAGACACAATCCCTCAGGCCCCCTTAACTGTTGATGCAGAGTGCGTTTTGGGGTGCATTAAGTCTTTCCCCAAAGGAACTTCGTGCGGGAGAGATGGGCTCAGGGCGCAACACTTACTGGATAGCTTTTGTGGAGAGGGGTCCTCAACTTCCTCGGGTTTAGTTTTAGCCATCACCGGGGTAGTTAATGTCTTCTTGGGGGGGTTATGCCCCAGGTCCCTTGCTGAGTTCGTTGCCTCTGCTCCCCTGACCCCCTTGCTGAAACCTGATGGGGGGATCCGTCCTATTGCGGTCGGGGCCATTTGGCGTAGGCTGGTCTCCAAGATAGCGATGAAAAAGGTAGGGAAAGAGATGGTCAGGTACCTGGGGGACCATCAATTCGGGGTTGGGACACCAGATGGGGCTGAAGCTATCCTTCATAGCGCGAACAGGTTCCTTAACGCCTTTCACGATGATGGGGCCTTCGCCATGCTTACCGTTGACTTCTCCAATGCTTTCAACCTAGTGGATCGCACAGCTCTTCTGCGGGAGGTTGGGATTCGATGCCCATCTATATTTCCGTGGGTACAATTTCTTTATGGGCAAACCGCTAGGCTTTATGTGGGTAATGACTGTATTGGGTCGTCCACGGGGGTCCAGCAGGGGGATCCTTTGGGGCCTCTTTTGTTCACCCTTGTCTTGCACCCCCTCACACAACGTATACGAGACAGTTGCACCCTCCCCTTCCACGCGTGGTATTTGGATGATGGTACTATTATGGGAAAAACATCTGAGGTAGCAAAGGCTCTGGCTATCATTCAATCTGAGGGGCCACCTTTGGGGCTTCGGCTTAATATAAAAAAACAGAGGTATATTGGCCGTCTTGCAATGGAGAAAAATTGGAGGCTAGTTTATTCCCGAAGGAGATTGGAAGACCAACGAGGGGCGTGAGACTCCTTGGGGGAGCTGTGAGCCGGGACCCCAGTTTCATTAGTGCTTTGGCTGCGCGGCGAGCTTCCCGGGCAGTGGACCTTATGAGTAGCCTTTCGCAACTCTGAGACCCGCAAAGTGAGCTTCTCCTGCTGCGCTCTTGCATGGGTGTCGCCAAGCTCCTTTTTGGTCTGCGAACTTGTCAACCTGTGTTTGTAAAGGAGGCGGTATCCTTATTCGATAAAGGGCTACGGGGGGCTATAGAGGACATTGTGGTGTGTGGGGGTCCGTTTTTTGGGGATTTTCAGTGGCGGGTTGCTTCTCTGCCCTGTAAGATGGGGGGGGGGCTGGGGCTTCTATCGGCCATGGATGTCTCCATTTACGGTTTTGTTGCCTCGCGAGCTCAATCATGGGGGCTGCAAGATCACATCTTGCGCGAGAGTGGGGTTGTTGGAATGGATGGGGATTATGACATGGCTCTGGGGGAGTTGCATAGACACCTCCCGGATTTGGATATTGGCGGTTTCGCTAACAGGGACACCGCCCCACCGAAGACCCAGAAGACTTTGGCGAGTGCTCTGTTTTGTCGTATCGCTCAGAATATTGGATCAGATTTCTGTACGACCCCCCGTCAGAACGCCGTCCTAGAATGCTTGCGGGGCCCCCACGCCCAAGATTTTCTATCGGTCATCCCCATCGAGGGCTTAGGCCAAAAGATGTCAGCCGTTGAATATCGTGCTATCTTAAAATATCGGCTCATGATTCCTATGTTCCCTGATGATGAGCAATGCCCGATTTGCCGGAAAGCTTGCTTAGACCAATTTGGGGAGCATGCTCTGCACTGTAAAGAACTGCCAGGTTTTAAGTATAGGCACGACTGGGTGCGGGATGTCTTGGGGGACATCCTCAAACGGGCGGGGATCTCGGTGAAGAAAGAAGCCCCCGTAAACTTTTTGACAGATCCGAGGGAAGGAAGATCCACATTGCGCCCCGCGGACGTTTTAGTTTTCGGGTGGGATGCAGGTAAACACACTTGTGTTGACCTTACCGGGGTTTCCCCCCTTGTAGGCTTTCGGGATACTGGTTTTGTCCCTGGTCAGGCGATTGCAAGGGCGGCAGCAAAGAAAATGGACAAACACGCAAAAGCCTGCGAGGTTAATCAACATTCCTTTATCCCTTTTGCCTTTGATACCTTTGGCTCGCTAGCCCCAGAAGCCATCCGATTTCTTGAACGGGTCCAACGGGTTGTTCACAGCAACATTTCGTCTCCTAGAGATCGGGGTTTCGTTTTTACTAGGTTAGGTTTCGCTATTCAAAAGGGGGTAGCGGCGCAGCTTGTTGCCCGCTTACCGGCTATCTTGGTGTAATTTGTTTGACTTTATATAAAAAAAAAAAAAATTGAACTGAAACCTTCTAAAATAATTCATATAATTATCTAAATTAAAAACGTTCCACGTAAGAAAGTTTGTTGTTGTATAAAAGAAATTTTTAGAAAGAATCACAAATCATATAAATAGAATAAGATTTAACATAAATTAATTTTATTTCCAAATTTGAACTTACTTGAATTAAGGAACTTATATACGAGGGAGAATGTAGTTTTGCCACATCAAGTTATTAGGAATCGTTTTACATAAATATTATATTTATTAATATATTGAATTTTCGATGTGAGGTGCGATCTACATACATTTTTTGTCAATATTATTTCTCGAATTTAAGTATCATAACTTATAAACACGAGGCAAAACTTTATAAAAGTATTAAAAGATTAATTAGAGTGTGTTTAGACCCATAAGATGTGAGTTTTTAGTATATAGAGTTTCTTTGTAACGATTTCTTAGAAAATGTAGTTTAATCAGTTAGAAAAAATAAATCTTATTCTGAACCTTCTATTATTTTATTTTATTTTAGAACATTATGGCTTTAAATTTTGGTACACCTTTTTTTCTTTTTTGAACGGCAATTTTTGGTACAACTGAGAATGAAAGATGACAACTTCGGGTTTTTTCTTTTAAATTTGATTGATTAATTTTATGGATTGCTTGTAATAATAATTTTATTTTTAATTTAAGTAATTATGAATCTTATTTATGCTCTTGTATGTTCTTGATTTTATGAATTCCATTAAAAAAATAAAATCTAATGGGAACTTTATTGAGTGAAAAGGATGAGAGTAATTTGATATCTTTTTTGATTGAATCATGCCACATTCTAGTAAAAATCGAAATGTTACATGTCCAATTTTATAACAAAATAAAATAAAATTATAACCTTCTAAATCATTAAGATATTTCAAAGCCCAAATAAATTAATTATATCTGATTTATCATGACAATAAAATCAAAACAATGTACGACCTACAAGTCTCTTTCTTCACCTCTGATCATGAATATTTATTTAACATGTTTCTACTTGTGTGTTCATATTCATGATGTTACAAAATGGATTGATATTTTATGTTGGAGAAACAAGTAATTAAGATAATAACAAAAAGTATATTTTATTCACAATCATAGGAAGTTATGGCTTTAAGGTTTGATATTGTTAGTTTATTAATAGTTGAATACAGAATGCAAAGTCTATAAATTGATGTCACGTGTGATGGGCATAATGAATGAAAATGCAACTTAGGAATAAGATGTTTGTGGAGGAGACTGCACCACTTGATATCAATAATACGATTCATAATCTAATACATACATACGTGGTGTACATACATGTATGTATGTATGTATTATTAATAAGTTTTAAATTGAAAAAAGATAATATAAAAAAATAAACACAAATGTGACAGCCATCTCTCTTCTTTTATTTCTCGTCTCTATTATTTTTTCTTTCATAACATGTCGACTTCACTTGGTTTTTTAATTATTTTTACTGTAATTTTACCTTTATAGGAACCATACTATATATATTTGTTGCCTTTCAATTTGACATTCGGTAACCTTATATACTAAATCAAATAAACCATACGACACTATATCTTATAATACAACTAGTTAATTACAAATACTATAGTGATAGTTATTTTGTTTCAAACTAGATAAATAAAAAACCCGAACCAAATCCAGTTATCACCTAACCGAATCCATATAATACCGAACCAAAATACATAATTGGCTCTCGGTTGACCCCTAATTGCGGTTTCGATTCGGTTTTCGGTTTCTGAAACATGAATCAGGTCGGATCCGAATATTAAATAATGGTTCTTTTTAAGTTTTTTCATTGCATCTTCAACACAACCTTATTTAGCCAAGCCCAGTCAAGTAGGTATATCTTCTGTATATAACGCTTGATTGATGGTAATGTGTTTTACATTAAACAAAATTGATTGATGGTAATGTGTTTTACATTAAACAAAATGGACAAAAAAAGCTTTATTCGGGCTGGTCAATCAGTAGGCCCAATACACTTACACACGGTACACCTAGTGGTGCACAAATCGGGTTTTTTTAAAAACCGGGTTTCGGGTAGGATCGGGTTCGGATAGGATCGGGTTTTAAAAAATCGGGTTTTTTGTAAAAACCGGGTCGGGTCCGGGTCCGGGTTTTCTACCAAAAATGTATACCCTATATACCCGGGTTCGGGTCGGGTTTTATAAAACCCGGGTATTATAATACCCTATTTCCGGGTTCGGGTCCGGTTCGGGTCCGGTTCGGGTCCGGTTCGGGTATTCATCGGGTAAGGTTCGGGTATGCATCGGGTTGGGAAAAAACCCGCACCGGGTATTAAAAAGCCCGCATCGGGTTGGGAAAAAACCGCATCGGGTAGTGCGGTTGTGGCTGGAGAAGGCTAGACGAGTGATGCAGGTGGCTGGAGAAGGCTAGACGAGTGATGCAGGTGGCTCAAGCAATTGCATGTTGAGCCGAAAAAAATCAAATGAAAACAACCAGGACCAACCATGCATTGTCACGAGATTTAGTGGGGTTTTGGTTTAGTTCTTTTGGGCTTTGAAAAGAAATATGTGGATTACATAATTTTGTTTATCATAAGAACTAGAAACCTAATACTTAAACAAGATTCATTACATCAAAGTGCATACATAATTTTGTAAAATCATAAGAACTAGAAGTCTTAATGCATACATAATTAAACAAGATTACATCAAAATCGGGTTTTTTTAAATCGGGTTTCGGGTATAAACCGGGTTTCGGGTATAAACCGGTTCCGGGTTCGGGTTCGGGTATTTATAAAACCGGGTTTCGGGTATAAACCGGTTATAAAAAACCGGTTCCGGGTTCGGGTTTTAGATCAAATATGAATACCCGGTCCCTACCCTACGGGTAGGGTCGGGTTCGGGTATAAAAAACCCGGGTTTTATAATACCCGGTTCCGGGTTTTTTTTTCGGGTCCGGGTCCGGGTTCGGGTTTTTTGTGCACCACTAGGTACACCTAGAGTTAATCAGCCTAAAGTTCACAAATCAAATATGCATGGCCCGCCCTAGGGTGGGCGGGGAGGACCACCGGCCAGGACCCGATATTTCGAGGGGCATGTTTTTTATGAAAAAAACCTGATATGTATATGTAAAATATTTTTTAATAGGGTACACCCATACAAACACCAACATAGGCCCCCTTACAAAACTATTTTTATAGTTTAGATTAGTTATTAACCCCTTTGGCATTAGGTTTAGACCTTTAGTAATCCCAATACCCAATTTTGTTAAGGCCTAAGGTCACATTTTTTTGAGCTCGAACAGGGTACACGAATTCTCAGGGCCGACCACAGCATCGTAAGTAAAAACTTCAAAAGAAGAAACATGATTTAATGGTAGAACAAAACACTTTGAACGAGTGAAACGAACAGTGGCGGATCCATCCCTGTTTTGTGGGTTCACATGAACCCACTCCGTTTGGAAAAATTAGTAAGAACTTTGTATGATTTGGAAAAAATAGTGAGAATCTGCCAAAACGAACCCACTAAAAGAAGTTTCTGGATCCGCCATCGGAAACGAATACTAATCAAACATTCTATTAATTTAGGTACTGATTTCTTACATGCATATAGCATGAATGTGTAAATGATAAATACCATAAATACTAACATACTTTTTTGTTTTACATGAAAAAGACAATCAACTCAATTTTACAATTTAAGAGGCTTCTTCAAACATGTTTACCTTAGACGGCTCAATGCATGGTATGATAAATGGTCGCAATCAATGTTTTAAATACCGGTATGAACTGGTCGATTATACTGTCCAGATATCGGACACGAGTCCGGTACGATAAAGGCTGGTAAAACCCGAATACGGTATGTCTTATGTACCGGCGGTAAATCCGGTTCTACCGGTTCAAACCATTGAACCGGTTTGCATTATCTTAAGATTTGATTTCTTAATTTTAATAAAATACAATATTAAGATAATATTGATCTTCCATATTTCCGGTAATTAACCTAGTGCCTTCTATTCCAATATTTCGTCGTTGTTGAAATTGTTACTCACCTCATACAATGCAATATTGTTTATAACTAACAAAAAATATTCTTAAAATGCTTAATAGTTTACAATAAAAAATCTATGATCAGTTACACAAATCCTAGTTGAGATTGGATTATTTTTTTAGATGAATTTGTATTTTATGGAATTTATAGGGTTAACTAGTAACACGGTTCAATCGCCCAATACAACCCGGTTCAACCGGTTAAACCATTTTAGAGCACAACCCGATATGACTTAAAAACCAGTTTTTAAAACATTGACCGCAATGCATTCAATATTCGTATCTTCTTATATTTAAAAAAAAACATGAAAAAAATATTGTTTATGTATATTACTTACATGTCATCTATACGCCCTGTTTACGGTATGCGTATATAATGTATATATGTGTGGGCCCTCGGGAGACAAATTGAAAGTGCGCTAATTTTAACGTTATTTTACTAATTTCGTGAAAATAACGTTAAAAAGCGAGGGACGGTTAATCATGCATCATGTGGTGGCGTTGATAGCCGAAAGACAAGGGGGTACATGCACTAATCGGCTTTTGTACCAATTGTTGAGTGTTATGTGCCTTATGTCCAAGGCTTGATACAAAACTACTATCGATCCGGGGGTCTCACTGGAAGCTGCTTCTCGATTCCTATGGGATAGAGGTAAGGTTGTCTACATTTTACCCTACTCAGACCCTACTTTAGCTTTGCTATTGATGAGATTTACTGAGTATTATGATGATGATGATGATGATGATGATGGTGGTGGGAATGCCCTTGCGTTGCGGCGGGTGTGGTTATTTTGTCGCCTCATAGTTGTCGGGTATTTTTGGTACCGGTACCTTTTTTTGGGATTTTCGAGACTGGTACCGGTACCGGCGCACGTACAATAGAAACCCTGGAATCCTTTTTTTGGGCATTTCGCCTCTAGGCGCACGCCTCTATCGTTTTTTAAAACCATGTCTAATATGACCCAACACGACCCAATCCGATTCAACAAGTAATTTAAAAAAAAAAACCCTTTAAACCCCACCTGTTTTGATCTTTTACCCAACCCACCCATATAATCACCTCAACTCGTCAAATAGCATTATTAAAGAACATATGGATGCTAACTGGGCTTTACATTCAACAATTACTTGCCTTAGTCGAGCCCAATTTCTATTTGCTCAATCCATTTTTCTCCAGTACACCTCTAGATAGTCTCTTTCAAGCTCCAACATATTGTTGATTTTCAACATCTCACTCAACAACTTCACCCTAATTGTCTGATGTTACAATTTGCATACAAGTTACCCATGTTTAGTTAAACGCATAGGATTAAAACATATTAGAAATTAGAACTGGAGAAAAGTTTCTACCATATAAACAGAATTTTGTCACCTTTATCGGTTGAGAAAGAGTGTTTGGCCGCAAACGAGCGCAGGCCATAAATTGTTCCATCGTTAGAACCCTGCAATACCTGTCCTGCCAAAACCTAAAACAATAGATACAACACATAATAAAAAATTTACTAATCATACATATAACGATCTATGAGTAACTTCTGGAAAGAGTTTATGTGATTACAAGGGATAAATTTGACTAGGTCTTCCGCTTACCATCTCCAAATAGATGGTCAAACCGAGGTCTTAAATAGATGTTTGGAGTCTTACTTGAGAAGTATGAATATGGATGCACCTCATAAATGGCGTGGATGCCTCTTGCTCAATGGTGGTATAACACCACCCATCACTTTGCCATTGCTATGTCTCCATACGAAGCCTTGCACGGTATTCCACCCCTTTTATATCTTCCATACATTCCTAACGACACTGCAGTGGCTGTTGTGGAAGATCTTCATCGTGACAAGGAGATTATGTTCGAAAACTCAAGTTAAACCTTGAAGTAGCTCGCAATCGAATGAAGCAATTTGCGGATGAAAAGCAAAGTGAACGTACTTTTCAAGTTGGAACCTGGGTTTATGTCAAATTGTAACATTATGTTCAAAGATCTTTAAAAACCCATCACAACCAAAAGTTGTCTCCTAGATTTTAAGACCCATTTTTTTAATGTGGAGAAACTGGGTGCATTTTCTTACTGTTTAGATTTGCCCCCTGATATCGATATACACCATACTTTCCATGTTTCACTTCTCAAAGCTGCTTTGGGTCCTCATTCAAAATCTTTTGCACTTCCTATGGTTCCAAGATTCTGTTTTTCTCCTAGATCAATTGTAGACAAGAAGCTGGTTGTTAAGAATGGCAAGGTTATTGTCAAGGTGCTAATCCACTGGAATGATTTGCCATTATCAGATACTACTTGGGAGTTTTTAGAAGAACTGAAGCTGTGATTTCTATCTTTCCCTTTTTGAGGATGATGTGCTAAAAGTGGTCAAATAAATATAGACTAAATTAACCCTAAATTAGACACCTAAATTTTAAATTTATAAAACTAAGACTCTCTAATCTAGACCACACAATTGGCAAGTGTACCGGTCAATGCAGTATAGCCTAATTAAGTCCGAGTATCGAACCCATGAGACTCTCTAATTACTTTAATGACTCTATCTAGACTGACACTGACTCTAACTGTTTTTATGTTTTGAGGGGGGGGGGGGGGTTCTAACAATCCTAAAATTGCAATTAAATTAAAATAAATTAACTAACACGCACTAGCTTTGGACTTTAACTCAGATGGTGAAGACACTACCTAGACTGGAATCCTGGTTTGCTTTTATTAACGATTTTTATTAGGATATTAGTTATTATGGAACCGGGGTCTTAAAATCCTAAACCTTTCGAGATACCGAACAAGACCCTCAACCCTTCTCAAGAGACACTTATGGCACCCTAGAGGCTGTTATGCACACCAGTTGGTTAGACTCCCTCATAGGACATCTAAATGGGTTTACGAAAGTACCCTAACAAGATTCACTCCCTCACGGGACCTAAACCTAGGGTAAACTTGGTTTCTTGATTAGACTTGTTAGACAACAGCCAAAAAGGTTACTCCTTACGAAGCTCCTACCTTGTGATTTAATGACTTAGACCTAACAATAATCTCGCACATCACAGCTATTGAGAATTAGTAGAACACATAATTTATTTGATTAATGAATATTACTTCTAAGGTTTATCAGTTGATTTATCCCTAAAGATTAAAGATTTATTATGTGATATAGACACTCACCAAAATCTAAAACCTAGCACGACTCTATTATGTGATAAAGACCGTCACCAAGAATTGTGCGAAGCAATAATCAATTTTCAAACAACTTTAAGCATGCATATACATCTAATCAATAGACTAGTTGACTACAATTCATAAACAAGCCATAAATATTAATAATCCATTATAAAAATCAAAACTTTAGCAAACCATTCATCGTCTAGGTAGTTTTAACAATTTAGCCGAGAAACATAATCTTAAAAACAATCAAACTAGATTTAGAACAAGAATTCATTAGAATAAAACAAGAAGACTAGAAAATAAAAGAAACCGAATAGTAAAACCCGGTAGTTCTTTGTTCTCCAAGCTTCCCGCTCGATCCCGATGATTCCGTAGCCTTGAACCTTGCGAAAGATGCTTCTAATTTTCGTCCCTTCCTAATGTATCTTCGTCTGATTTGCGTCCCAGGAATATTATCTATCACTAGGGTTTTAATAATAATGAACTTATAATTTTCCAAAAACCCATAACCCCTAATGCACGTAACATTGCTGGACTATTTTTTCCACCTTCTCGGCCCAATATCAACCTTCACGAAAATTCATTGGGCTTTTCATATTTCATGGCCTCCTTAAAATTCGTCTACATTCATTCTCCTCCCAGCCATGTATTTGCGTCCCCCATGGATTCTTTTTGTCTGATCACCTTAGATTTATTAGGATAGAATATCTATACTATATAATAAAAGAAACCATTTTAGGGACACGTGTCATCATATTAGGCCTTCTCTTATAGATAATTATTATTTTAGTTTAATCTCTTCTAATTAATTATAGATAACTCTCCTATTAAATATTATTTAGTTTAATAACTTATGGATAATTATTATTTAGTTTAATCTTCTTCTCATTTATAATATTATTTATTTGAATTAATTAGAGTTAATTACTGTTTTCGTCCCTGTGGTTTGTCAAAAATCACTATTTAAGTCAATTTGTTTAAAAATTGCGATTTCAGTCCCTATGGTTTCACTTTCGTAACTATTTCATACCAATGAAAGGATACATGTTATTTATTGAAGTCATCTATTTTTTAGTCTGTTTCTCTCTATTCTACTTAATTATAAATAATTAATATTAATTAAAAGATAATTATAAAATTAAATTTAATATAATTTAAACAATTCGTATAGGAGATAATATAATATTTGAAATATTTATTAGATTTCAAAATTATTTATTCTGAAATTAACAAAAGACGTACACTAAATATAAATTAATATAATGTAAATGCTTTATTTATTTTATTAAACTAAAGTAGATAATTGTAGAATCTATTTCAAAAATGTTTATAAAGGGTAAACAAAAACATTAATCAATGTTTATTGGTTCTATACTTTTATTTTCGTGTTCAACTCTCAACTCAAATACGGTATCCACTATGTTTACGTGACATTTATAAGAACCATCACCGCAGTCATCTCATCCATCATATATCGAGTATATCCGTTAGTTTTTTTAAAGATATAATTTTTTATTAGATTCATTCAACCCGTGTAATAAACGAGGTTTTTTAGAGATATAATTTTTTATTATTATTTACTATACAAAATTACATTTATGCAACTCGTGTAATACACTAGGTTTTTAAAAACGTAACTTTTTTATTATGTGGTATATAAAATTAGATTTATTCAATCCGTATAATACACAGGGTATAAAGATATAACAAGATATAACTTTTTATTGATTGTTATATAAATTTTCATGTGTTCAACCCGTACAATACATGAGGTTCTTAAAAATGTAACTTTTTTCATTATTTAATATATAAAATTAAATTTACTCAACCCGTACAATACATGGAGTTCTTAAAGATATAACTTTTTGTTATTTAATATATAAAATTACATTTATTCAACCCATGTAATAAACGAGATTTTTAAAGGTATATTGTTTTATTATTTGATATATAAAATTACATTTATTCAACCCGTGTATTACACGGGGTTCTAACCTAGTTGTTTAATATAATGATCATCACAATTTTAAATATGGCACAAAACCCTCTTTCTACGCAAACATGTTGGGTTCTAATTCATGCAAAGCCTAAGATCCCTCTATTAATTACTCTCCTGGGCTTTTGATGTTTGGTGGCCCTCTAACTTATAAAGTAGAGATAGTAGCCCCGACCCACTCACAGACAATAGCTGCAATTTTACTTCGGTCACTGACGGTCTACTCTCCTGGGTTTTTGATGTTTGGTGGCCCTCTAACTTATAAAGTAGAGATAGTAGCCCCGGCCCACTCACAGACAATAGCTGCAATTTTACTTCGGTCACTGACGGTCTACTCTACTCAACTAGCTGGATATTTAATTATTACTCATTTTCACTCCATTTGCAACAGGACCTGCCAAAACACAAAATAATATAATATAAATACTAAAACTAAATAAAAACAAATAATAACTATATAAAATTTATACACTTTACACGGAACAAATATGTATATTTTACCACACATCAGATGACAAGAAGTTTTTAGGGGGAAGTATTGTTAGGTTGTTAAATAGTTCGTTACTCAATTGGCATTCTTGTAAAGTAGATGTACAGGAATTGCAAATGTTGTAATATGTTTGTTAATCGTTATATTGGTTAGTGGGATGAATAAACGAACTAGCTTAGACGTGAATATTCCTTTCTCTCTCTAGTTTCTCTCTCTCTCTATTGATTTTCTAAGCCATAATAAAGAACGGCACAGGTCCGACATGGATGCCCTAAGGATGTGAACCCATAAGAAAGATGAACGTGCGGAGTAAACGACCAGGGTTTTAGAAAGTTATTTTTTGTTCTCTTTAATACATATGATTATTTACGAAAAAGCCCATCACATGCTTAACATGTGACCTAGACTTAACAGGAAAGTGGATGGAGTTAGGCATATGGGCTGAAATCGCAATAAACTAAAACGTTCTTGTGTAAATTGCAAGACTTTTAAAATTTATAAATTATAGCAATTAACAATAGACCACTAGGAGCAAAATAAAACTTTGTTTTATAGATCATACTAGGTGAGTTCCCCGTGTGTTACACGGGTTGAACAATCTAAACTATATAATAAATATTTCTTGTAAATGCAAACCAAAGATGGAGACGTTGATATACCAAATTGACATAAATGAGTTAATATAAAGATGATGTATGTTACTATTATAAAATTCATCAAAGAAACATGTAATCGTTGAAAATGATACAAAAAATAAATATATTATATTATATAATACTTATTATTGTTAGAAAAAAAGACGTTGAGTACTCATATGTTAAAAAATTCATTTTTGGGCTAAAAGGATAAAAGTGATATCACCACAGGGGCCAAAATCATAATTTATTCTAACATCAAATTAGATAACTAAGTTTGAATTTGAAGTAAATAGATAAATATAAAAGTAATAATTAAACTAAATAATATTTAGTAGGATGATTATCTATAATTAATTAGAATAGATTAAACTAAAATTATAATTATCCATAAGACATGGCCTAATATGATGACAAGTGTCCTCAAAGTGGTTTCTTTTATTATATGTATAGATTTTCCCTGGTGGCCTGGTATGTTCCTCTTCTCAATGGGCCCAAGACTTGAGTAACTTGGAAAACATCTACTATTTAGGCCCAAGGTATAGTAAGTTTAGTACTAGTATAGGATAGTGGTGCACAAAAAACCCGAACCCGGACCCGAAAAAAAAACCCGGAACCGGGTATTATAAAACCCGGGTTTTTTATACCCGAACCCGACCCTACCCTACCCGTAGGGTAGGGACCGGGTATGCATATTTGATCTAAAACCCGAACCCGGAACCGGTTTTTTTATACCCGGTTTATACCCGAAACCCGGTTTTATAAATACCCGAACCCGAACCGGGTTTTATAAATACCCGGAACCGGTTTTTAAAAAAACCCGATTTTGATGTAATCTTGTTTAATTATGTATGCATTAAGACTTCTAGTTCTTATGATTTAACAAAATTATGTATGCACTTTGATGTAATCTTGTTTAATTATTAGGTTTCTAATGATATTTGCCACCGCTATTTAATTATTTAGTATATTTCATTACAAGGGGAAACAAATATGCCAATATATGTTGGCCCTTCTATTTTCTTTGTTTGTTTAATATCATTATTAGTTTTTGTATTTAATAAATTGTGCCTCTGTTTATAAAGTTCAAGAATAACCACATGAAGAACTATAAATTGTGCCTCTGTTTATCAATAGATTTGATGTCTATGTGTGAGAGTTATGTTTGATACATTTTATAAGCATAGTTCCGGTCGGGTTTTTTTAATACCCGGTGCGGGTTTTTTCCCAACCCGATGCAAACCCGAACCCTACCTGATGAATACCCGAACCGGACCTGAACCCGGAAATAGGGTATTATAATACCCGGGTTTTATAAAACCCGACCCGAACCCTACCCGAACCCGGGTATATAGGGTATACATTTTTGGTAGAGAACCCGGACCCGGACCCGACCCGGTTTTTAAAAAAACCCGATTTTGTAAAACCCGATCCTACTCGAACCCGATCCTACCCGAAACCCGGTTTTTAAAAAAACCCGATTTGTGCACCACTAGTATAGGACGTACTGAAATTAGGCAATGGGCTGGGCTACATACATTATTGACAGTTAGTTTATTTTGGATAAGTGGACGGTTATACATGGACTCGGATTCTAAGTTCTAACGCTATCATGCCTAACCATAACTTTTATCTTCAATTTTGATAAAACAGGTGCGAGGTTTTGCGTGTTTGCCAAGCAAGATTCGAAGTTGGATCACGAACATGGCCAAAGGTACTAAATTCTTTCTCAAATTGTATTGTGTGTGACAATGGTATATTATTTCGAATATATTGTTGTCTAGGATGTGATTTGTAAGGAACAATTTGAGTTTGAGACTCAGAATCCATATTATCTAGCAAGAGCAATGGTAGAGGTGTAAAAGAGACGGGTTGGGACATGAGTAATTTTAAAAGGGATCAAAACTTTTGTAGGCTTAAAAGGATTATCGGCATTGTTATTAACAAACAAACTAAAAAATTTACGGTTTGACGAGTTCAGTTTTTTTTTTTTTTTTTTTTTTTTTTTTATGTAACTTGTATGCTTCTACGTGTGTAACTTTATATGTTTAGATTAAGTTCATTTTCTTGCTGTAGTTAATAAACTATAAAACTTTAGGGTTTCTATGATACATAATTTACATAAGTCTATTTAAAATCTAGGGTAAATTATTTTGAGTCCACGTGTTTTTAGTGATTTTAACCACTTGAGTCCAAAATCAAAATGTTTAACGCTCAGAGTCCCTATAGCCACTTTTCTTAACCATTTGAGTCCAAACTTTTAATTCTATTCGCCTAGTTTGTTAACTACAACGACAATTTATTCTTTTTAGACACAAGTACAACTCTTGTATACACAAGACTATAATGAACAAGTATTTGATGCATGATAATTTTAATATTATATATAAAATCAACTCTACCACCGCACCACCACCATTATCCCCACCTCCACCGTCAATTTTCCAAAAGCATTCATAGCAATGAATTTCTCGAGGTTTCACTGATGCCACAAACCTTGCAGATTGATGAATCTGCCTTAATTTGACCAACCGAATCATTTTCAA
Source organism: Helianthus tuberosus (assembly GCA_030545235.1). NCBI lineage: Eukaryota > Viridiplantae > Streptophyta > Magnoliopsida > Asterales > Asteraceae > Helianthus > Helianthus tuberosus. Next base: position 27,499 of record JARYGA010022938.1, read on the forward strand.
CTTGGGACGGAGACAACATTTGGGAGAAGTAAACGAATACTGATCTACACATGACAATGGAGGTGATGTGGTGATGACGGAGGTGGTGCGGTGGTGCAGCGGTTGTAGGTGATGTGGTGGTGACGATGGAGGTGCAGCGATGGTGTAGTGGTGGTGTGCTGTTGATGGTGGTGGGAGGATGAAGCAAAAACATCACTAATTTGAACATAAATAAACACCCAGAAAGCAAAAAACCGTAATATCAGAAAACAATGCTGTTGGAACTTGGAGCAAAATTGGAATCTTGAATATAGTGGGTTTTTTTAGTGGATGCAGAGAGTCCACATATTTCAAGCAATGAATTTAGTTTTTCAATTTATTTAGACCGTGGATATGGTGGCGCGGGGGTTTGGGGCATGGGTTGACACGTGGACTTTGAGAGACATCGCTGGTCAGTTGCATGTTGGGTCGGTATGGCAGGGCGTGGCTAGCCGCGTGGGTTGGCCATGGATTTGGCTTGGCCAAACGGTTGTTTTTTAAATTTAAATCCTAGCCACCTATAGCCTAACCAACCCAGCCAATGAGAGCCGGTCACGAAAGACCGCTAGGCCCGCCCAACGCCCAGGCTGAAACCCTCGCCCAAGGGGCCACACCGAAACCCAAGCCCACCCAGGGTGATGACTTGGGCGTTTGTACCCAAACCCCGCCCCAACCCCCGACCCATACCGCATAGTCTTAGTATTGGTTTAATTAACAACAGTGAATGTTGTGGTGTAGTGTAAGGTGTTTGTTGAATTGACATATGGTAATTTGGTAAGGGGGTGTTTGGCCTAGCTTTTTTAACAAAGCTTATAACTAGGGGTAATTTAGTCATTTAACAACAGTTAACTAAAAAATTCTTACAGTGTCAAAAATTTGGATTTAAATGGTTAAGAAAAGTGTCTATAGGGACTCAGGGCGTTAAACATCTTAATTTTAGACTCAAGTAGTTAAAACACAAATACTCAAAAATTAATTTACCCTAAAATCTATATTTCTTCCATACCAAGTATTAAAATTCCTAAGCTGTGTTTTGACATAGAAAATGCTATTAATTTGCTTATTTTTTCTCTTTATATTACAAAATCACGTTCTACAATTGAAAATATATGTATATTATATTTGATTATAAAAAAGGGCGTTCCTAGCCTAAGTAAAAAAAAACAAGAAAAGACGAAAACTGAGCCACATATAAAATAACAAATTACTTTTTGGTCAAATTCATACCCTAACTTTTTGGAAGCATAAAGCGTTGAATGTAAATTAACAAATAATTTTTTGTTCTAATTATGACCCTAACTATTTGGGAGCATAAGTGGATAAAGTCTTAAGACTTGTTCTAAAAGCTTAATGCTTAGCAGCAACCTTTGTAGATAATATCGGTGCGCGCTATGAAGAAGCCACACCACATAGGCGGTGAGTGCGCGCTATGAAGAAGACTTGTTCTAAAAGCTTAATGCTTAGCAGCAACCTTTGTAGATAATATCGGTGCGCGCTATGTAGATAAACATGCGTTATGGTGATGTAAAATATCATGGGTTGATATCAGAATAAGAAATGTGTTATCAACTTATTCTGTTACGGTGACAATTGATGGTGTTGATCTAGCCATGCAATTCAGATATATAGTGGACTGCCCATGGCTTTATAGTTTAGTGGCATCTTAAGAGTGAGATATGACTTTTGGACCAATAGGAGCTTAGTCTAATTCCTATAAAGGGGATTTTTCACATGTTTATTGAGTTTCCTCCTAAATTAGTGTATAGGCGTTATGCCTAGTGAAAATCAATATGATCGGATGGTTCCGCTGATAACACGATGATACCCCAGAGATACGTCTCTGATTCAAATTTGTCGTTAAAAAAAAAACAAATATATTGTGGACTTTAGAGCTACAATAACAGTGTATGTGACGTGTCATTGAGTAGATGAATTATAAGGCTGGAGGGTGTGGGATGGAGCCCCTAGGGGCTTTATCAAGACACGTAAGCGCCACGTAGGATCCACGTCAGCCATAACGCCCCCTTTAATTTGCACGGTGTGGGATGGAGCCCCCTATTAATCAAAATTAAAAAAAAGAAAAAGATTTCATTGGTTGAAATTGACGTGGGCCCCACCTGAACACCTCTTCCTCCCCGTTACCATGATGGCGGCACCTCCATATCGCCCCAACTTAAAGTGGTGGGTGTGGGTCGATGGCGCCGGCGGCGCTATAGGTGCTGAGGTGGCGGTGGTGGCGCCTCCCACACCCTCCGGCCTAAGAGAAGATTAAGGAGAAGTCAAAATATCTCGTGCTGACTCACTCCCCAATCGATTCCATCTCATACACACGTAGGATTTTAGTCATTAATTTAATACGATAACACTTACGCGCGCGTCTATACCACCGGTTTTGCTACAACGGTTTTCCCGAGAGTATATTCCACGCACCATAGATGCGAGCGTGGAAGAAAAACAAATCACCCGTAAATATTATTTCAATTGAGGACTCGAAACTTATCCAAATAACAAACAAGTACCTCTTATTAAACACTATAAAAACACTTCATTTTTTCATCGATCATCATCGAAACAACACCACTTTATATTTATATAATCTGCTGTTTATTATTTCCTGTGTCAAGATGACTGTTTGCTTCGATCAATCCGCACACGGTAATTCATCTCTTCTCGTATAATATTATCTTCCATGCATCTTTTAATTCGTGGTTTTATTTATTTATTTATTTATAGATCCCCAATTGGTTGAAAACAAGAACCATTGTAACACCCATGAACTGGTATTGGAGGGAGGGTTTATGGTGCCTGATCATAATGTGGGTACTGGTGGGTTTGATGCACCAGAAATCAATGCATTTGGTCACACTTTCAGGTTTGATACTCTTTTAGAAAAATATTTATATTATATATGAAATGAATAAAAGGATATTCACATCACATGGGTTTTTGTAACAGAGATTATGATGCGGAGAGTGAAAGACAGAAGCAGGTGGAGGAGTTTTATAGGATGAACCACATTTACCAAACATATGATTATGTAAGTATGATGTGTATTATTTTTCATGCAGTTTTGTGGAAAATAAAAGAGATTTGGATGGTGAAAATGTAGGTGAAGAAGATGAGAGAAGAGTATAAGAAACTGGATAAGTTGGAGATGAGCATCTGGGAATGTTGTGAACTGTTAAATGAAGTTGTTGATGATAGTGATCCTGATTTGGATGAACCGCAAATCGAGCATTTGTTGCAGACAGCTGAAGCTATTAGGAAAGATTATCCAGATGAAGATTGGCTCCATTTGACTGCCCTTATTCATGGTATATATATCTATTTACATGCTAATATCATATGTATATAGAGAGAGCATACATATTGAAAAAAAATATATATATATTTTTATTTGATTTGATGGATTGTAGACCTTGGAAAAGTTCTTCTTCTTCCAAGATTTGGGGAGCTTCCACAATGGGCAGTTGTGGGTGACACACACCCTCTTGGTTGTGCTTTTGATGACTCAATTGTTCACCATAAGGTATGTTATATATATACTAATTATAACTTACATGCCAAATTAGATGAAACCTATTTTGTTTTATTTATCTTTAATTAATAATGAATGGTTGATTTTTTATGGTGCAGTATTTTAAAGAAAATCCAGATATGAACAATCCTGCTTATCAAACTAAGAATGGCATTTATTCAGAAGGATGTGGACTAGAAAATGTGATGATCTCATGGGGTCATGATGACTACATGTATTTGGTATGTTCTAGTTGTTGCACTCACAAGACGTATGATAAAAATATCATTATTTCACTTCAACCTAAATCTGTTTCTTGCATTCTAAATATTCAGGTGGCTAAGGAAAATGGAACCACTCTGCCTCAAGCAGGACTGTTCATTATCCGTTACCACTCGTTCTATCGTAAGCTTCTAAAATCTATAATTTCGTTTTAGTTAAGCAAATTCGGATGTTTGAATCTAATCTATATGATTATGAACTAATTTTTTTGGTTGTGGCAGCATTGCACCGGTCTGGAGCGTATAAGCATTTGATGAATGAGGAGGATGCTGAGAACTTGAAGTGGCTTCAAATCTTCAAGTAATCTTAATTAACTTATGAATAACTAAAGATTGATAAATGAATGAACGTATGTTAGCGTTTAATCTAACGAGAAACATGTGTGGCTGCAGCAAGTATGATCTTTACAGTAAAAGCAAAGTCCGTGTTGATGTCGAAAAGGTGAAGCCATACTATATGTCCCTCATTGCAAAGGTGAAGCAGTGTTTGATGAATTACTGTTGGTTTCATAAGAATTTTACTCAAATTGTTTGTTTGTTTAATTTGATTTTACTTTTTTTAATTTCAGTATTTCCCAGAAAAGCTCCGATGGTGATGGTTGGTGTGCATCGATCACATTGCAACAATATTTACATATTCTTTCTAGTTTTAATGAAATCCTGCATTATCTTCAACAATTGTATCAGCATATTTGTAATGATATAAAGATATTTTGTGGGCCGGCTGTGGCCCACGATCAGAGGCGCTGTGTTTAGGGCAATAGCGATTGTCTATTTGTTTCTTCACAAAAATAATAGTACAATGGGCCAAAGATCTTGGGCCAATAATTGCTACGTATTACACAAACGTTTGTTATTAGTGTAAAATAAGTTTGCTAGTGGAGTTTGAATTTATAGGATCACAAGAAAACATTTACTTAAAATGAAATTCTTGTATGGCATAGTTTAAGGTAGTCTTATTTTTACAGAATGAAATGGAATCTTTTGAGGAATTTGAATGTTGATTTTACTAATTATATTTTGTTGGTTTCAACAAGAAAATGAATTGAAACTAGAGAATCTATATTCTAATTCGATCTAAATTTCATTACATTTTGCAAAACTGACATCTAAATTAAAAATCAAATTTCAATTTCTGCGCGAATTCCCATTCCAATCTCATTACAATCCATGAAACGAACACTAAAATGTTAACACTCCTAAAAGGTATGTTTTGTCACAAGTTAAAAAAATAGGCAGTAGTTTAAGTGTTATTGCATAATAAGCCGGATGACAGAAATGCCGATTAAGCAATTCCTCTCATATTTATTTTTCGTCGTTGATTTATAGTTTCGTAGGAGGAAAAAAGTTTAGGTTAAAGTGCCGTTTACGAAGCAGTATTCAAGTTCGTGTGTGTGATATACATACCCAATATTCGTGTTGTGTCCGTGTTCTTGTGAGATTCGACATGCGAGGCTTAGTGGATGACTCCTAAACAGAGACGAATATATAGATTAACTGTTACTTTTCCATGTATTATTACCTAGTGGAGATGGATATGATCAGGTGATTCCACTGATAGCACGATAATACTCCAGTGATCCGTCAGTGACAGTGGCGAAGTATAGAAGGGGCTGGGAGGGGCGCCCGACCCCCCGAACTTTTCACTCAGTAGTGTTATATATGTAGTTTTCGTATAGACATTTTTGGGTATATATGTTTTCGACTCCCCCGTTATTCGCGTCAAGCTTCGTCAATGATCTAAATTTGTCCGTAAAAGAATATTATTATAGATACTTCTTAAAGGTCTTGTGATTCTAGAAGAAAAAGAAAAGGAAAGAGAATAACAAAGTGACAGGACATGATGTGGATGGTGTAACATGTCGGTGTTAAACCTTCCGTTATGTGGGTAGGTATGGATGCCAAATAGAATACTAAAAAAGATCAAAAAACTTTGTATTATAAAAATAGAGACAAATAACATAGCTTTTATGTTTTTACTATATTTGTATAAATTTCATATCAGTAAAGATTTACCTATATATATAGTTAATATACGTAAAAGTTTTATGCTCGTTAATCACTAGAAATAATTTGTAATATACAATTACAGACAAAAAAAAAACATGAAATAATGGCCAGCTATTGTACTTTCTTTCGCACACGACAACTCATAAAAATAAAATAGATATGAACATCTATTCACATATTCTATAGGTATAGATTTAGAAGGATTTTGTTAGGCTGGACGGTATGGGGACCGTCTCGCCCCGTCGCCGTGCCCCCTCTCCATCTCCCCCACTTTGTCACCGTGCCTCCGTCGTCGAGATCATCAGGGGTGCGACGATTTGGACGGGCCTCCCCTCTCTCACACACCTATACATACAACATATACATATATATTTTAGGCTCATCCCCTATTTCCTTACCTCCATCCTCTTTGCCCTATCCTCACACCCGATCTACGTGGCGCTTACGTGACGGATCATCCTATATACCGCATAGCCTTAGCCTATTCACATGAAATAATGGCCTTCATGCCCTTGCCCGTAACTCCATGTAGTCTTAGAGGTACACCACCCCCTCCATGTATGCTTGTCGTACTCCTCTCCTTAAACTCTAAAGTTTTCAAATCACTACTATTCTCCGTTTTATCACACTAAGAAAAAAAAAGTATATATATTTCATTTGGTGTTTCAAAGGAAAGTACGTACGATGAAAATTTAGGGGGTGTGTGGTTAGGCTGGCATATCGTGTATACCCGTACACGATAAGACACGACACGATAAGACACGATACACGAAATCCCATACACGAACACGACACGATAACTTATCGTGTCCTTTTTTTCAAACACGAACACGACACGAAAACACGAAAATTACCTGTTAACGAACACTAGAATAATCATGTATTAACGGGTATCTAACAGGTAAACATGTATTAACGTGTATCTAACTATCTAACAGGTATTAACATGTATTAACGGGTATCTAACAGGTAAACAGGTATCTTAACGGGTTTCTAACAGGTAAACAGGTATCTTACCCACTCGATGTTAAGTGTTAACATGTATTAACGCTATACACGAACATACACGATAAGACACGAAAACACGAAACGCTATACACGAACACGACACGAAAATTAACAGGTTGTTTCGTGTCTACCTGTTTAGTACACGATACATGTTAAGGTCATACACGATACCTGTTAAGGTCGTGTAAGTTCGTGTCGTGTAGGTTCGTGTCATGTATTCGTGTATCGTGTAAAATTGCCAGCCCTATGTGTGGTGTATCTAGCCAACCTATTTATGTGATAAAAGGAGTTGGCCAACGCAACTCACCTCCTTAAATTTTAATCCAAATTTTCTTAAGAATGGCCGAATCACGAGAATCTTTTTTTATCTTTGAGTTAACTGCCATTTCAGTCCCTGTGGTTTGGTCACTTTGGCCATTTCCGTCCAAATTTCAAAAATGCGCCATTTCAGTCCCTGACGTACTGGAAAGGTGCCATTTCAGTCCAAATTCTCATAACCCAGTTAAAGTCAGTTAGGTGAGTATATTTAATGAAGGGTATTTTAGTCCTTTTATAATTATTTTGTTTTCCCTTTATCTTTTTATTAACTAAACCCCCCTCCCCTGTATAAAACCCACCCTTTTCCCTCCATTCTCATAACACAGGAACCCTAAATCCCAAATTCACCCATCGATTAACCCATTTCCCTCAACAATCTGTGTACAATCAACGATCAACAACAATGGATCATGAAGACGACAATGATCCAAACTGGAGGGTTCGAGGTGTTTACTCAAATTTCGACCCTGAAATCGCATATGGTATGTTTACATTCGTCACTTTTTGGTTTTTAAATGATTGTTTTTCTTCATCATGTATAAATTAGGGCTAATGTCGGTTGTATAATCGTTTCAGAACACCGACCTGATATGTTCACATTGCAAGTTCACCATGGAGGTGAACTCACTTTGTTCCCAGATATAACATATGAGGGGGGGGGGGATAATTGAATATGTTGATAAGGTGAATGCGGACTATTTCTCGCGAGTAATCATCGATGACATGATGCTGGAACTTGGTTATATGGAAGAGGACAAAGATCTTTTAAAATACTATTTTAGGATTCCAGGTGAAGATATGGATTTTGGGTTAAGGCCAATAGCTACAGATGCTGATATTCTTAGGTTGATTAAAGAGACAACAGAGAATAAGGTTATAGAGTTATATGTTGAACAGGTTCAAAAAGTGGATTTAGGAGAGTTGACACAGGAACCATTAAATGTGGTCTTTCCTGAACAACATCAACAGCCTCAAAATGATCCTGATTTAGGAGATCTAACACAGGAACCAGGTTGTGGTGGTGATCAAAATCCAGTAGGTGGTGATGTACCAGGAGGTGGTGATGGTAGTCTAGGAGGTGGTGGTGATAGTGAGGGCAGTGGTTATGATAGTGAGGGCAGTGGTTATGATAGTGAGGGCAGTGGTGATGATAATGAGGGCAGTGGTGATGGTAGCAGTGGTAAGGTCCAGTCTGAGGGAAGTGATTCTGAAGACCCTGAGTTTATTCCTGATGATGAGGTTAGTGAAGAGGATAGTGAGGGTATGAATGAACATGCAAGCAATAACTTATAGGTTTCCATTAAACAGGTAGGCCAAAGTGTGACATTCTTCTAAACAACATTTGTGAAGTCTTCAATAGGCAGTTGATACATGCTAGGGATAAACCAATCATTACCAGTCTAGAGTGCATCAGGGAATACCTAATGAAGAGGAATGTTGTTGTACACAAGCTGATTGCAAAGAGCAAAGGTCCTCTAACCCCCTATGCAACTGAAGTCCTAGACAAGATCAAACAAGAAGCTGCTGAGTACACTGTTATCTTTAACTGTATCTCCAAGTATCAAGTTATTGGGCCAAGAGACAACAAAGTAGTGAACTTGGTGGAGAAAAGTTGTAGCTGCAGAAGATGGGACTTGACTGGCATCCCTTGCAAGCATGCAGTTGCTTGTATATGGAACTTGGCCCTACATGGCAATGATGATGGTGTATTGGAGAAGTGGGTTGATAAATCATACTGGATGCAGACTTGGAAGGATGTGTATTCCCATGTAATTGATCCAGTAGATGGTCAAGACTTATGGACACCTTCCACATGCCCTACTAAGCTGCTTCCACCAAAGCACCACAAGCAAATAGGCAGGCCAAAAAAGAAAAGGAAGAAATCTGCTGTGGAAATCAGTGAGTTGACTCAACAGATGGAATCCAATGGCAAGATGTCAAGAAAGGGTGAAACTGTGGAATGCAGCATGTGTAAAAGGAGGGGCCATAACAGGAGGAGTTGCAAGGGGACTGATGTTGAATAGGCATTGCTGGTGTTCAGTAGTTTGGTAGAAACATGTCCTGGTTATATTGGTTGAAATTGTCTTTTGAATGTACACTGTTATGTAATTTGTCCAGGAACATGTCATGTCTTTTGCTTATGTCTGTTGGTACACTACCTAATCTGTGTTTGGAACATGTCTTATGGGGTTATGTTTTATGTCCAGGTTATGTCTTTCTGTTATGAATTATGGTGCTATGTTTATTTATTATGTCCAGGTCTTGGGTAATGGTTATGTCCAGGTCTGATGTAATTGTCCAGGTGTTATGGTTATGTTTTATGTCCAAGGTTTTACCATAATGGTGATGTGTTTTGGTACATAAAGCATATTACATTGAATCGGACGCAACAATATTGCTTCGGACAATATTCATAACCATAAGGTAACACCAGTTGATTACATTGCCTTGGACAATATTCGGCAAGTGCATAACCATAACAAAAAGCATATTGCATTGAATCGGACGCAACAATATTCGGCAAATGCATAACCATAACAAAAAGCATATTACAATGTATCGGACAATATTCGCCAACTGCTATTACATTAACGTCATAATATGTACATAATTTATACCACTGCTTTAACATTAAACATTTAAGTGAAAAGCAACATATGAGATGAAAAAAACCCAGCTAAACATTAACATCATCTTCAATCTCGTGTACTTCACTGCCATTCCTAAAGCTTGTTCTTGAAGTTGCCTAATTTCAGATGTCATCCTCAAAGCTTGTTCTTCATGGTCCCTAACTTGATAAGCCAAACCCGCAAAATGTCGAAATACTTCAACAGCCCTTTCACACGATGGACCCTCTGCCCAATCCACAAACCCGCAACCCCTATGTCGAGTAATGCAGCAGAAAAACTTCCTTCCAGGGTTTGCAGGGGTCCACGATGTCTTCACAGTTGTTGGAGACCCACAATTGTGGCATACGACCATCGTTTGAGGGGATGGATTGTTCAATTTTGGGGAAGAAATGGGGAAATTAGGGTTAGTGTTCTAAACATGTTGCAGGTGGGGGTTTTATACAGGGGAGGGGGGTTTAGTTAATAAAAAGATAAAGGGAAAACAAAATAATTATAAAAGGACTAAAATACCCTTCATTAAATACACTCACCTAACTGACTTTAACTGGGTTATGAGAATTTGGACTGAAATGACACCTTTCCAGTACGTCAGGGACTGAAATGGCGCATTTTTGAAATTTGGACGGAAATGGCCAAAGTGACCAAACCACAGGGACTGAAATGGCAGTTAACTCTTTATCTTTTATTATATAAACGAAGAGTATTAATTATTTTAAAATTTGATAAGTAAGAATGAAAATAATGAATACATTTAACATAACCCTTCACAAAAGAAACGTGTATAATAACAAGTTAACAATTTAACGAGGGAGTAGGTTGCAATGAGCAGAAGAAATAGAAAAATGCTTAATAAATAATTGAGCAGTTGTGACGTTGAATATATATTATATATATTTATATTATAATATGATAAGCTTAGTCAATACACCCGCACAAGTTGGAAGAGTTGTGGCGGTTTCCCGAATAAAAAATCTTGCAAATATTAAATGAACGGTTAAAAGAATAAGTGTGATCTTAGAAATATTAAATGAACGGTTAAATCTTGCAAATATTAAATGAACGGTTAAAAGAATAAGTGTGATCTCAGAAATTAAAAGCAATACAGCAAAGAAAAATTGGTAAAATACTACCGCGTCAGATCCGTTCTCCCCTACCTACTACAACGGCCTTTCTTTAGACCGTGGGGTATGGTGGGGCGGGGGTTTGTGCGGTGACGGATCCAGAATATTTTTTTTTATGGGTTTACTTTTTTCGGTTGTCAAAACTTTCACAACCAATCATTAAAATTTTTGGGTCGGGTCGGGTCAAATTTCTCACAATCAAATGTTAATATATATTAAGTTTATCTCAAATCTGAGTGACGTCGGATACTCAGGTCTAATTCACGAATGGGGATGCCGGAGGGGGGAGTGTCGTGATGCCAGGTCTGAAACAATGGAGCTTAAAAAATCGATATAACCTATTAATGAAAGGGTTGAACTAAACAAAGAGGATCTCAACCAATTAGAGGTGAATTATACAAATAAAAAAAAAAACCCAAACATAATAGAGATCGAAGAGATTAAACTTGAACAAAGAAACACTCAACCTATGGTCATTAGAGGTGAATTAATTTATACAATTCTTTTCAATTATTACCTACCTGAAAAAATGGAGCTTATTAGCTTAAAAATCAACAAGTTGTTGCCGGAATTTGAGTTCGGAAGGATGTTCAAACGGTAAATTTATTGAGTGTGTGAGATTCCTTAATCTAGTGGTGTGATGCTAGTAGGCGGGTTCTTTTGAGCTTTGAGTAAGAAACCCTAAGGGCAATTTCATAATTTAGGTTTAACATTAAATAAAAGTTCCATAAAAATTGATAAGGACAGGACTCGAAGTCAAGACCTTATGTTTAGAAACAACGCAAGAAACCAGTGAACTGCTTGAGATTCTTTGTTATGGGTTCCTGGGAACCAGTACCATTCAACGTAAGTCCGCCCCTGGGGTTGGGGCATGGGTTGATACGTGGACTTCGAGGGGCTCCACTGGTCAGTTGCATGCTGGGTCGGTATGGCGGGGCGTGGCTAGCCCGCGTGGGTTGGCCACGTGTTATAGTTTTTTTTTTCAATTATTATAAAAATACACACAAAATTAAAAAAAAGCCTAAAATTATTATTAAAATCCTAGCCACCTATAGCCTAGCCAACCCAGCCAACGAGAGCCGGCCACGGAAGACCGCTAGGCCCGCCCAACTCCCGGGCTGAAACCCCCGCTCAAGGGGCCAGGGGCGGATCTATGGCCAAGAAAGGGGTTCCCAGAAACCCGTTCTGTTCGTAATTTATAGTGTTAAGTTTGATAGAAAAGAGTGAAGGAACCCTTTAATATTTGTTTGAGGAAGCTGGAAACAAAACTGATCACTGCTGTATTGGTAAAGCGCGTGGTGTTTATAGTTTATGTCCCGAGTTTGAGTCCCGATAGATGTCTTTCTTCTTAGTTTTTCTGTTTTTTTACTTAAAAAGAATTAGGTTTTTAACTTTTATTATATCTTTACTGTTGTTTACCCCAATTCCAAACGCAAACATGCAACGCGACCACTGCACAATACCCCTATCTTCCACTCCAGTCCCCACAGCACCACACGCAGGTCGTCCTTGTCCGTCCAACAGCGCCGGTCGCCGGAGATACTCTAGCCCCTTCTCTCACAGTTCTAGTCAGTCACTTTCTTTAGGTTTGTTGATTTTTTTCTTTCAAATTCAGGTTGCTGATTTTTAAATTAAATGTAGAGTAAACTGTCATTTTGGTCCTTGAGATTTGGTCACTTTTGTCACTTTAGTCCAATACTCAAACATTTTGCATCTGGGTCCCTGTTGTTTCAGTTTTATTGCCATTTTGGTCCAAAAGTAAAATAAGATCATATTTGTCTTATAAAATCCTGCAATTTTATCTTTTTCCTCAGGGGCAAAATGGTCATTTTGATCATTATTTCTTCTATGCTTATTTATTAAAAACACAACCCCATCAATCAATTCTTCATCTTCTTCAACTACTATCATTTTCTGTTTCAAATTTAATTGTTCCGATCATCTTTGATTCACTCTGTTACTTGATTTTCTTTCACTATGACTACATCAAGCGATGTTTCATCCAATTCTACATCGAATTCTTCACCTTATTTACCAAATATTATACAATTAGTTTCAATTAAACTTGATGAAACTAACTATCTAAACTGGAAACATCAGACAATGATAGTTCTAAAAACTCTTGGCCTTTTGAAGTTCTTAAATCGAGAGTTACCTGTTCCTACTCCTGGATTTAAAGAACGATATGGTTACGTGTCAATGTTCATCACAGCAACTTTGTCTTCGTCTTTGATGTGTCTTGCTCGAGGCATGAGTTCGTCATCAGAATTATGGAAAAATATCGAAGACTCATTCAATCAGCAGGTATTTGCTAAAGAAAATTAGTTTCGAACTCAAATTCATCTTCTCAAACAAGATTCAAAGTCCATTACGGATTATTTGACTCAAGCGAAAGAATTAGCAGATTCTCTAGATGTTGTTGGAGATTCAGTTTCTGATCGAGCTCTTATTCAACAAGTCCTTGAAGGATTGAATGATAATTACCGACTGTTTGTTCTTAGGGCATGTTTGGCTAAGCTTTTTGAAACAACTTATTAACTTATTGGCTTTTTGGAAAAGTCAGTATAGAGTGACTTATTGACTTATTGGCTTTTTCCCCTCACATACACCCTCATTCCCAAACATCATTTTGGAGCTTATGACTTTTCAAAAAGCCAATAAGTGAATAAGTTGTTTCAAAAATCTTAGCCAAACATGCCCTTAATATAGAAAATGGCGACATCATGCCTAATTTTCATCAGTTAAGAGCCAAACTCTTGACTTTTCATCAGTTATTTTGGGTTGGTGGCTTCCGGGTCTCACCTCCACCACAACACCACCCTAACCTCCACCGCCAACACCACCCCAACCACCACCACACAAACCCCCGAACACCCATCACCACCATCTCACCTCCGCCACTTCTCACCTCCACCCCCGAACACCAAAACACCCACCAACACCGAAACCCACCACCACCAACGAACACCTCCACCACCGGGCAGGACACCACCACCGCCGTAACCACCACACCAGCCTTGTCGCCCCTGCTGCTTCACACCGCCAAAACCACAACACCATAAGCATCACCCTCCACCGGAGGACGCCACCGGAAAACGGATTTGAGATGGGTAGTATATTGTTTGGTAGGTGAAAGTGGATGGAGTTTGGTGGTGAAGTTTGATCTGAGATGGGTTGTATATTGTTTTAATTAAACTCTTTTTATTTTTGTTTTATAATAAGTAAAGGTAGAAGAAACAGGGGTGTTCATGAGCCGATTCGATCCGATCGAGGGTCTGCTGGTGCTCGGATTGAATTACAACCAATCCGATCTGATCGGATCGAATTTGCAAAACCGAGCACAAAAGTGATGCTCATGCTCGGATTGAATTTGAATCGAGCGGGTCGTTTTCGCTCGGTTTTTCTCAAATCCTAACTAAAATCGAGCGGATCGTTTTCGCTCGGTTTCGCTCGATTCAATTATAAGGTTGCGTTCAACAAAAACAAATCTTAACTTAATTAAAACATATCCAACACCTTACTAACAAAAGCAATACATAACTAAAATCATGATCTAAAAATGTTCTTAACAATATCAATTAACAATATCAAGAAGAAGATCTTCGAACAATTAGTTTATGACTATGTGATTGTTTTAGGAATTAGGGATTTAGGGTTAGATTTTGATATTAACTATTAAGTTGGGCTAATATATTTTTTGGGGCTTTTAATCTTTAAAATCCATAATATATATGTATATATATATATTTATATATATATATATACATATATATATATATAGTGGAAGGTTCAAATGAGAAGAATTTTTTTGTAAGAATAAAAAGAACAAGTTTTATACCAATAGAAATGCTCCATTTACTTCATTTAATATGTGTATTTTAATGTTATTGAAAAGGGCATATGGGTAAACTTAAAATTGTAGTTAATTAGCTAATTAATTAAACTAGTAACTCACTTTTAATTATACTCTTTTCAAGATAAAATAATTTATGGTGAAATACAATTTTCGACATGTGTAGGATAAATTTTAGTATGTGTAGGATAAATTTTGAAATGTGTATGAAACATTTAGATATGCGTAGGGTAAATTCCGGTAAGTGTAAGATATATGTAAGATAATTTTTGAAATGTGTAGGATAATTTTTGGTTTTTTTCTTTATTAATGAGAGATAACATAATTAATGGAAGGAGTTATAACTATTTAATATTTTACCATTATGCCCTTTCTTCTTTTTCTTCTCACATTAAATTTCTTCTCAAATGAACCTTCCCCTATATATATATATTAATAATAATAAAAATAATTCGAGCGAAACCGAGCGATCGACGAGCGAGCGGACCTTTGCTCATGCTTAGATTGAATTTGAACTGAACCGATCTGAGCGGCTCATTTACAAACTGGGCGGGAATCGAACGAGCATTTTTCGAGCGATCGTCGAGCGATCCTCGATCGTCGAGCAGTTTGGACAGCCCTAAGAAGAAATAATGATCAAAATGACCATTTTGCCCCTGAGAAAAAAACAAAATAGAAGAATTTTATAAGACAAATATGATCTGATTTCACTTTTGGATCAAAATAGCAATAGAACTGAAACCACAGGGACTCAGATGCAAAATGTTTGAGTTTTGGACTAAAGTTGCAAAAGTGACCAAACCTCATAGACCAAAATAATAGTTTACCCTTAAATGTATGTTGATTTTTAGATTCAATCTATGATTAGTGATCTAATGTCTTAGAATTTATCTATATTAATTCTTAAACTTTTGTATTGAGACTTGGAATTTAGGAATTAGGAATGCTAATGTTTTAACTTGTTGTCTTTTAATCTTTTTGAAATTATGATTGATGATGTAAATTTATATTCTTTTGAATGTTGTTATATTAAACAGATTCATTGAAGATCAAGAAAATTAGGGAAAGTCTTGAAGGTGAACTCGGGCTTCACAGTTCCTGAGTTCGAACGTTGTTGCAAATCGTCTTTGGCTGTTTGCACAACATTCGACCCTTACATGTTTCTGTCCATATTTTATCATATGGAGAGCATTTGTGAAGATACAGTTGTTTTAGAAATAAAATATAACAATTTAATCTCAACGCTTCATTTCAGAGAGTGGTCTGATATAGGACATTGACCGTCATATATGGAGTACACTCACATATGCATTCCAGACCTAGCTAGAACCTTCAACAATAAATTTCTTGGCGGAAAAACCGTCTCATTTTACAAGTAAGTATAATTTAAAAAGGGGAAAGTTTACTCCTCTATTTTTAAAATATTCAAAGAGTATAAAATGTGTTCTTTTGGGGTAAAAGTAGGTGTTTAATGGGCATGAAGGAAAGGGTGCATCAAAGTCCGTTCGCGATAATTGCCAAGAATCATTGTTGTTGATGCTAATTTTCCAATGGAACTTGAAAAAGTTGTCACGAGGTTTGGGGAGACAAATGTTGCATTTGCACGGTCATGTGCTCTTGAATCTTTCTGGCATAACCACACTTACAACTATGATCTTTGGGAGGTTAGTTCAATAATCTATATTGTTTTTAATATATCTAGATCAGTGTTTTAGATACTTTGTAATGATGAAAATTGATAAATAAATAGTTTTCGAAAATTGCATAAAAGTATGCTTTTTCTTTGTGCAACTAACTTTGCCCCAATTCAAGATAATCTAGTAAATAAGATTTTTATTATGTGATGAACCTTACTTGACTGGACCCGAATTTTTCTATATTCAGACATATGAAATTGAAACATTTAAAAAAGTGAACCCTTTGGAAAAAATTCCTGGATCCGCCACTGCAAGCGGCCACGCCGAAACCCAAGCCCACCCGGGGTGGTGACTTGGGCGTTTGTACCCAACCCATGCCCCATACCCCATAGTCTTAGACCGTGGGGTATGGTGGGCGTGGATTATGGGGTATGGTGGGGTTTGGTGCGTCCACGTGGATTATGGGGCACCCAATACCGAAACCTAATTTCATAGGGGTATGGTGGGCGTAGCTGGGGTGGCGTGGCCAAGCCACATCATTATATTTTTTTAAATATATATATATATATATATATATATAAACCGTTAAAAACTACATAAACATAAATAATAATTATAAAAAATATAGTATCAAAATAAAAACAATCATTCTTCGTTTGAATCGTCGTCTTAGTCGGTTTCGAACCTAGGAATCGTTGAAACATGATCCACCAAATCAGATCGAAGGTTCTGATGTATATCCATTGACTTGATCAAAAATTCATTTGTTGATTTATCTTCGTCTGTAACTGTTACGTTATCTGGTTAGGGGTCATCGTCATCATAGTAGGTAACGACCGCTCTACCTTCATCCTCCAAGATCATGTTGTGAAGAAATGATACATGCATACATCACGTTTCCAATCTGATCCTTGTCCCATAGTCGACAAGGCATTGCCAATATTCGCCACATTTTCTTCAAAACACCGAATGCTCGCTCGATGTCTTTACGTGTAGCCATTTGGACCCTGTTAAACTTTAATCTCTTTGGATCTAGGGTACCGTGTTTTGTGAACGATTTTACGGAAACCCCCCACTCCGGGTAAATCTCATCAACTAGGTAGTACCCATACACGTACTCAACCCCGTTTACAAAGAAACTTCCTTTGGGTCCTATACCATTTACCTGATCATTGAAAAGGGGCGAGTGGTTTATGATGGTAATATCGTTATGTGAACCTGGCATACCGAAGAGCGCATGCCATATCCAAAGATCTTGGGACGCAACGGATTCAAGCATGAGGGCTGGCATCCCGTGATATCCACTCGTGTGAGCGCCTTGCCATGCGGTTGGACAAAGTTCCCAAGGCCATTTCATACAATCTAAACTACCTAGCATCCCGGGTAGCCCATGATAATCGGCGTGATGTTCAAATATTTGTTGCATGTCACCGAACGACGGCTTTCTCAAATATCTTTTCTTATAAAGTTCTAAAATACACTAACAAAAGTTGTGAAGACTTTCTCTAGCTATACGTGCAGGCATTTTTAAATAGTCATCCATAATGTCCGAACTATTTCCGTACGCTAACTGTCTAAGTGCGGCCGTGACCTTTTGCCACGTACTAAATCCTAATTGCCCGGTTACATCCGATTTTTGTTGGAAAAAAACATACTTCTCCTCAAGATCCCTAGATATCCTTAAAAATAAGTTTCTACTCATACGAAAACGACGCCTAAACATTTTTTCATCATACTTAGGTTCGGCTGAGAAATAATCGCTTACCAACAAATTGTTAGCGGTGTGCCGTTCACGAGCGATGTACCTCCTCCGTTTAGGTTTCGAAGTCTCTTCCTCATCGTCTTCCACGATAGCTTTCACCACCGTCGCGATCGTTTGTAGAAATATATCCGCACCATCGTCAGATGATGATGACGATTCACTTGAACTTGAAGAACTCATGGAAAGATTGTGTTTTATGTGTTTGATATTGTGTGAGAAAAATGTTAAATATTTTAGGGTATTTATATAGGAAAAAAGTTTTTTTTTTAAATTCATGCCCAACGGCTAGCCCAAACGGCTAGTAGTCTTGGTCAACGAGGTTCCGCCATGTCATGTTTGTAGCCCTGCCCAACGCCCGGGCTGAAACCCCCGCCCAAGGGGCCACGCCGAAACCCAAGCCCACCCGAGGTGGTGACGTGGGCGTTTGTACCCAACCCACGCCCTAACCCCCGCCCCATAGTCTTAAGGAATAAAAATTACGACGATAAATGTTTATTCCTCACGATATACTTATTTTTTCTATTATTATTTTATAACTATGATTATCTTTTAGCAATAATTTTTAAGATATTAATTTTTCAAGATTTAGAGTATGGAGTTGCGACATGTCTATATTTATCTACGACTTGATATAATTTTTACTCAAAGTCTAGTTGGGAATAGTGATACACAAATGACCAAATCACAAATGTACATGCTGAAAAAGTTGCCAAAAAATATAAAGTGATGTTGTTTTCAATTTTCATTATTTCAGTAATGTAAGGACTCTCAAAAGTATCCTAAAAATGACCCACAAGTGAAAACCCGGACCCTGAAACCATACCGTGCATCAAAAATCAAGAAAACAAGAAATATGGTCTTCAGGCGGGCCGCATAAGAGTTGGCTTAGTCTTACGCGGGCCGCGTCAACTTGAAATTCAACCGGATAAGCATCCGGGCCACGTATAATCCATCTGGCAACCCTAACTCGTGACCCAGCAAATCTACGCGTAGACTAGGCGGCCTCGCGGGCCGCGTAAAGTTTGGCTTAGGGTTCACGCGGGCCGCGTGAGACCCAAATTTCTGCTATAAATAGGCTGGATCATGAGCAGTCTTCTGGTGTCGAAATCAACTTTCAAAAACGAAAGTATACTGCTCCGAAGTCGAAAATCCAATTATTATAGCGAGGCGCTGCTACGATACAAGGTATTAACTCGATCGCTGCTACGATTCAATGTCCGATCGATTGAAACTATCCAATGGATGTTTAAGTGCTGCCCACATTAGGGTTATGCTTTGTCATTCGTCGTGAATTCGATGGATGTTTAAGTATCGCACTTTGTCATTCGTTGTGAGGGTTTAATCTCGTGAGTTATCGTAAATGCTGTATTAGTTACTAACCTAGTTCGTATGTATATTATTTAAATTTAGGTTACAAGGCTAATCAGTAGGCTAAACTCTGCCCGTATAAATCTGCAATGTCAGTCATTCTCTTTTATCAAAAGTATTTTACAATACTCCATTTTCAAATGTTATAATTACAGGGAGTAAGTCGTGGTTATCTTGAATCACTGGCTAGTGGGGTATTGTGCACATTACTAATTTCTCACGGGTTAGGCTAATAAATCCTAACAGTGATAAACGTCACTACTTGGGGAAAGACCCAATAGTGGTATGACCATCGTCACCAGGTGACACGGCGCAAGATAAAAATAAGATAGAAGCCATTGTAATCGCTCTTATGCTGTAATTGATAACTAATGTGTCGTTTTACATACTTGAATGACTCGCCAGCATTTCCCCGCTGATAAAATATTTTTAAAACATGTTTCAGGCGACCTGCTGTTAATCAAGGAAAACGTGCTATGGAGCACTAACAAAGCTTGAAGAGGTGGCTCAGTTAAAATGAATAAACATGTTTTAATAAATCAGGGAATTTACTTGTGAAATTCCTCTATTGTAAATTACGGGGTTTATCCCGCATTATGAAATAAAATAATCGGGTATTTTGAGTTTTAAAAAGATCCTGTAAAATCTTCCGCTGTCGCATCATAGATACCACGGGTTCCTGTCCCGCGGCTCCTGACCGGGTCAAACCGGGGCTGGGGCCGTGACAGGAAAAGGTGGTATCAGAGCTACTGAAAGAGCCACTGATTTAAGCCTATTAAGTATTTAAATATACTTAATTTTCCTGATTACCGTTTTGTGATTATGTGCTTTATTAACTGGCTATTTGTTAGTTACAGTATGGGTAAGCAGAGAATGTCGGATATCTATCTTAAATTAGATAGTACACCGAAAAATATTGGAACTTCATCCCAATCAAATTCCTCAAGATACTCAGCAGACACTGAGGAGGGAATATTTGTTCGAAATGCACAGTATGAGAAACCACTTTCCCCTAATAAAAGAAGTTTGATTATTAGAAAAAGTCAAGAGAAAATGAGGAAGTTACAAACCAAAGAGGTGATAATAAAAGAGACCCAGGAAATAGGCAACAACCCACCATGGGAAGATAAATGAGATGAAAAATGGGCAAATCTTTATATGTTAGCTACAGTAGCAGTAAATGTTAACCTTTAAACTACCAACACCCTGACCTAGTATTAGCACCCATAGTATCTATTAGCGAGAAACTTTAAAATAATATTAGTTGTACTAAAAATAAATATTTTGTTTCAATAAAATGGTTTATTAATTAATACTAGATTTTCTGTTTTCCATTATGTGATTCTGTGAAAATTTAATTTACAAAATATTAACCTAAACTTTTGTGTGTTTCTTCATAAATGCTAAAACAACATGAATGAATTATCTGAAGCTCTAGAAAATCTCAATCTCTATCCTATGAAAATAGAAGTTTCCAGAGATTTTACTGGTTACTTGGCTGATGTGGAAGAACCTATGGAATTTCAAGCTCCACCTCTGGAAAAATCAAAACCTAAGAAAAGAAGAAGATTTGTGGGTTGGAGACGTGTGCGCAGAAGAAAACCAGCAACTAGGAAAATTCCTAAAATAGAAAATCCTATGGATAAAGGAAAAGGAATAGAAATTGAGGAAGATTCTAAGCAAGCAAGAGTAGAAATTGAAAAAAATTCTAGAACCGCAGGAATAGAAATTGGCGAAAGTTCTAGGCAATCTGAGGAATTACCATTGCTGGAAGAACTGGATCATATACTGGCAAGCTGTGATATCCTTAGGCCTATCAATACAAATATTTTTCCTTATCCTGCTGAAACCCAACTTCCAATAAATTTGGAACCAGCCATCCCAGAACCTTTAATCCACACTCAACCTCAAGGAGAAATGGACAAATGGTGGACCAACGATTGGCAATTCCAAAACCTTTTAAATAATCCTTATACCTTTTTCCCTCAGTTCGACCCAGAACCTGCACTAAACCCACCAATGAGTAATGAAAACTTAGCTGAACTTCGCCATTTTGGTGAAGAACCAATGGACGCAGGGAATAAGATTCGGGAGATAGGAGAACAAATCTCCTGGAAATACGATGAAAGGGAACATCATTTCTGAAAGACTAAGCGGACTAGGGGAAGCGTGGTTGTGAAACTATGTTTGTATAATAATAATAGTATAATCTGTAAAATAATTTAAAAATAAAACTTTTGTAAGATAACAGTATGTACGAATGCATAATATAATATATAAAAATGGAAGTCGAGAAATCGACCATTTAGGTCATACGTGTTAATATAATTATGTACGATTGTTTTGTTATGTTTAATTATTAAAGTATTTTATGCTAATCACTTATATAAATTAATTACCAGATGGCAAATGCTAGTAATGAACCTGTTAATGAAGTAAATCAATCTGAGCCACATCAGGAGGATCAATTTCTAAATAGGAAAGATATCGAGAATATCGTTGCTCAGGGAATAGCCAATACTATTCCAGCCATCCTTGCTACTGCTCAAAATCCAATTGCACCTCAACAAATTATTCATAGCAAACGTACAAACGACGATAATTTCAGTAATAGTATAAACGGAGGCGGTAACCATATTAATAATGACAATGAGGGGATACAAGCTCCACTCCTTAAGAAAATGAAAGCTGCAACACCTGGTTGCACTTATAAGGAGTTTCTTGCCTGTAAACCAGCTGAGTTTGCAGGTAACGAAGGGGCAACTGCTGCATTACGTTGGTTAGATAAAACCGAGGCAGTAATTATGATAAGTAAATGTGGCGAGGAAGACAAAGTCATGTACGCGTCACATCTTTTTAAAGAAGGGGCGCTAGAATGGTGGAATACGGTACTCCAAGCCAAAGGAAGGAATGTGGCCTATGCCATAAATTGGGAAGAATTTAAAAGTCTTGTAGAAAGAAAATTTTGTCCCGAGTACGAAAAAGAGTAAATGACCAATAAATTCCTAAATCATCAAATGGTAAGCGTTGATTGTCGAGGGTATACTTCGACATTCTTCGAATATGCTAGAGTGGTACCAACCCTGGCTTCGCCTGAACCGTTACTTATATCTCGCTACATTTGGGGATTAATTGGCGAGATCCGTAATATTTTCAAGGCTGCGAGACCCCGCACGATCGATGATGCAGTAGAGTTAGCTAACACTCTGACTGACGAAATGGTACGCACAAGAGAAGAAAACCGGAAGAAGGAAGTAGCCCAAAAGATTACCCAGGGATTCCGTGTGGGTAACCGTAGTAATTTCAAAGGAAGGAGAACTGGGCAATCTTCCACTGTTCCATTTTGCAATTCCTGTAAAAGGAAGCATTTTGGAAGATGCAAAGGGTATTGCAATTTCTGCAAGATCCCGGGGCATCAAGAAGAAGACTGCAGGAAGAAGAAAACCACAGTCTGTTACAACTGTGGAGAAGCTGGACACATTAGGCCAGACTGCCCAAAACTGGTCAAACCAGCCGATAACAAAACCAAACCTGCAGAAGGAACTACCAAGAAGAACATAAGGGCTTTCCAGTTGACTACTCAGGAAGCAGAGCTAATTCCTGATGTGATAGCTGGTACATTTCTAGTTCACGACGTTTATGCAAAAGTATTATTTGACTCTGGTGCAAACCAAAGTTTTATAAATACTTCGTTTTGCCAAGCACTTAATTTATCCTTAACCAAACTTAGGCAGATTTTTACAGTCGAAACGGCAGATGGGAATTCTGTTAAAATAGATAAGGTTGTGCGAGAAGAAAAGATAGAACTTTTAGGTCATAAATTTTCGGCAAACCTATTACCTATGAATTTAGCCGGATTCGATGTTGTATTAGGAATGGATTGGTTGATAGCCAATCATGCTTGAATTCTTTGTGACAAGAATTCCATAGAAATTCATACACCCACAGGAGAGTTAGTGGTGATTATAGGAAATCAGCCACGTAAGCCACTAAAGTTCATTAATGAAATTGGCTAGTTATTCAAGAAAACAAGAAGTAGTGTATATGATTTCAGTAATCATTAACACGAAATCTAAGGAACTTAAGGAAATTCCAGTAGTATCGGAATATCCAGAGGTATTCCCAGAAGAACTACCTGGATTACCACCTGATAGAGAAGTCGAATTTAGAATTCATCTAATTCCTGGAACTACTCCAATAGCCAAGGCACCCTATCGGTTAGCACCCACCGAGATGTTTGAATTGAAAAAGCAATTAGATGAATTACTAAGCAAAGGATTTATACAACCTAGCTCATCCCCGTGGGGAGCACTAGTGTTGTTTGTGAAGAAGAAAGACGGTTCGATGCGAATGTGTATCGATTATAGGGACTTGAATAAAGTTACAATTAAGAATCGATATCCATTACCTAGGATTGATGATCTTTTTGATCAAATCCAAGGAGCTAGATACTTTTCTAAGATTGATTTACGCTCCGGATATCATCAATTGAAGGTACAGGAAGAAGACATACCTAAAACTGCTTTCAGGACTAGGTATGGTCATTACGAGTTTACAGTCATGCCCTTTGGGTTAACAAATGCTCCTGCAGCATTTATGGACATGATGAATAGAATCTGTAAACCGTATTTGGATAAATTTGTAATTGTCTTCATCGACGATATACTTATTTACTCCAAAAGTCAGGATGAACACTGTCAGCACCTGCATGCACTCTTAACTCTGTTAAGAAAGGAAAAGCTTTACGCCAAATTCTCGAAGTGTGAATTTTGGTTACAGGAAGTACAATTTTTAGGACACATGGTGAATCATGAAGGCATTCACGTAGATCCTGCTAAGATAGAAGCAATCACCAAATGGAAGGTTCCGCAATCAGCAATGGAAATTAGAAGTTTTATAGGATTAGCTGGATACTATAGGTGTTTCATTAAGGATTTTTCAAAGATAGCCGTATCATTAACAAAGCTAACCTGTAAGGCAGTTAAGTTTGAATGGGGACCTAGGCAAGAAGAAGCCTTTAAGATTTTAAAACATAAATTAACAAATGCTCCAATTCTAGCCTTACTAGAAGGAACATAAGATTTTGAAGTATACTGTGATGCTTCAAAGCTAGGATTAGGATGTGTGCTGATGCAACGCAAAAAGGTAATTGTATATGCATCAAGGAAATTGAAAAAGCACGAAGAAAACTATACGACTCATGATTTAGAGTTAGGAGCCATAATTTTTGCCCTTAAGATTTCGAGACATTATCTGTACGGAAGTAAGTTTACTATCTATACAGATCATAAAAGTTTAAGATATATATTTGGGAAAAAGAATTAAACCTGAGGCAAAGGAGATGGATGGAAATCCTAAGTGACTACGACTGTGATATTCAATATCACGAAGGAAAAGCAAACGTAGTTGCAGATGCCTTAAGTCGTAAGTATCATGAAAAGCAAAAGCGAGTTCGTGCTCTTAGATTAAATCTACAGTTAGATTTAATGGAACAAATAAAGGAGGTTCAGGAAACAGCAATCCAGGATGTTGCTGAAGGAATGAAAGGACGAATAAAAGAGTTAGAGCAAGGAAGTGATAGAATTTGGAGATTCCATAAGAAAAGAATTTGGGTACCTAAGCAAGGAGAATTAAGGAATAAGATTTTAGAAGAAGCCCATAAATCTAGGTATACCATGCATCCTGGTAATAACAAGATGTACCAAGATTTAAGAAATAATTTCTGGTGGATAGGAATGAAAAAGGACATAGCTAGATATGTTTCTAAATGTCTTACTGAATCACAAGTAAAGGCAGAACACCAGAAACCTTCAGGTATACTTCAACAATTAGAAATGCCTGTATGGAAATAGGACCAGTTGCCTATCGCTTACAATTACCAGAAGAACTAGCTGGAGTACATGATGTATTTCATGTATCCAACCTCAAGAAATGTCTATCTGACGAATCTTTGGTAGTATCTCTTCAAGATGTAGAGGTAAATGAAAAGTTAAAATTTGTAGAGAAACCACTTCAGATAGAAGATAGAAAGATCAAGTTTCTCAAACACAAGCGACTAGTGCTAGTCAAAGTCAGATGGGATTCCAAAAGAGGACCCGAATACACTTGGGAACTGGAATCGGAAATGAAAAGAAAGTATCCTCACTTATTTTAATAAATCTCGAGGACGAGATTTTAAATAAAGTGGGGAGAATGTAAGGACTCTCAAAAGTATCCTAAAAATAACCTACAAGTGAAAACCCGGACCCTGAAACCATACCGTGCATCAAAAATCAAGAAAACAAGAAATATGGTCGTCAGGCGGGCCGCGTAAGAGTTGGCTTAGTCTTACGCGGGCCGCGTCAACTTGAAATTCAACCGGATAAGCATCCGGGCCACGTATAATCCATTTGGCAACCCTAACTCGTGACCCAGCAAACCTACGCGTAGACTAGGCGGCCTCGCGGGCCGTGTAAAGTTTGGCTTAGGGTTCACGCGGGCCGCGTGAGACCCAAATTTCTGCTATAAATAGGTTGGATCATGAGCAGTCTTCTGGTGTCGAAATCAACTTTCAAAAACAAAAGTATACTGCTCCAAAGTCGAAAATCCAATTATTATAGCGAGGCGCTGCTACGATACAGGGTATTAACTCGATCGCTGCTACGATTCAATGTCCGATCGATTGAAACTATCCAATGGATGTTTAAGTGCTGCCCATATTAGGGTTATGCTTTGTCATTCATCGTGAATTCGATGGATGTTTAAGTATCGCACTTTGTCATTCGTTGTGAGGGTTTAATCTCGTGAGTTATCGTAAATGCTGTATTAGTTACTGACCTAGTTCGTATGCATATTATTTAAATTTAGGTTACAAGGCTAATCAGTAGGCTAAACTCTGCCCGTATAAATCTGCAATGTCAGTCATTCTCTTTTATCAAAAGTATTTTACAATACTCCATTTTCAAATGTTATAATTACAGGGAGTAAGTCATGGTTATCTTGAATCACTGGCTAGTGGGGTATTGTGCACATTACTAATTTCTCACGGGTTAGGCTAATAAATCCTAACAGTGATAAACGTCACTACTTGGGGAAAGACCCAATAGTGGTATGACCATCGTCACCAGATGACACGGCGCCAGATAAAAATAAGATAGAAGCCATTGTAATCGCTCTTATGCTGTAATTGATAACTAATGTGTCGTTTTACATACTTGAATGACTCGCCAACATTTCCCCGTTGATAAAATATTTTTAAAACATGTTTCAGGCGACCTGCTGTAAATCAAGGAAAACGTGCTATGGAGCACTAACAAAGCTTGAAGAGGTGGCTCAGTTAAAATGAATAAACATATTTTAATAAATCAGGGAATTTAGTTGTGAAATTCCTCTATTGTAAATTACGGGGGTTATCCCGCATTATGAAATAAAATAATCGGGCATTTTGAGTTTTAAAAAGATTCTGTAAAATCTTCCGCTGTCGCATCATAGATACCACGGGTTCCTGTCCCGCGGCTCCTGACCGGGTTAAACCGGGGATGGGGCTGTGACAAGTAATATGATACAATATTTGCTTATTTTTATCTACAAAACGGGTCAAATATAGTTTATTTTTCCCCCGTAAACTAGCTAGTTCTAATAATTAAAGTTAAAACATTTTAGTTACATCGAAAGCACTTAAGTTAACCTACCATCTTAGTAAGAAATCCCAACAAATCAAAAGACACATCAACCCCATATTAAAATATAATGGCATCAACCCGTCACCCAAAACGACCCACAACTCTACTTACAACACCTTCACCTACTCCTTCCTTGGATCAAGTTAATATTGCACATACCCAAACAACCCCAATGACACTCACCGACACAAAGACTAGTCATCCAAATCGAACAAGATCTTAACACAAACCGCAACTACATAAATTAACTTCATACCACAAATACATGAGACACTCACCGATTTATATAGCGCGAACACATAAAGGCACATAAGATGGGAACCTAACACATTATTTGTTAAGATCACGAAGATGTGACCATAATCCGTTTCATATTGCCACCATAAGGTAGCTGCCATAAAGAGGCTTCATCATCCACATATTTGCCACAAGGGATTCGTCACCACGACTTGTTGGTGCATATGTCTGTCGACTTCGTCTTGTATCAAGTCTTGTATTAGGTTTGATAGATCAGGGCACGTAATACGAGAAAAATGTCAAATATATGTGTAGAGGCTATTTCGCACGAAATGGAATGTATCTATTTCGTACGAAATGAAAATGCCATTTCGCACGAAATGAAAATGGTCATTTCGTGTGAATTGTTTCGTACGGAATAGCTGTGTCTATATATAGTGGTCTTGTTCATTTCGTTTGTAATTTTTCCGATTCCAGAGCCGAAGTGCTGCTGAAGTGTCTACTTGCTGTAATACGTTGTTATATTAATCAAAAAGACAATTAGAGTGAATATCAAGCTGTTTCATAGTTGATACGTTAGTTTCCGCCTCTCATATTGACTAGAATTCTTCTGAACGACTCGTTTGGTCGTGCAAACGATCCTACAAGTGGTATCAGAGCTCAGGAGGAGTTCTTACCGAATTCAGCTTGATTTCATCAAATTTCTGAATCCTACACCTTCTTTTTCAAAATTAACAAGTTTTTTTTGGTTAAAATGGACTGATTTTCTCACATTATAAGCGAAACACTGTTTTAACAAAGCCTTGTAAGAATTAGACCTAAAATCAACATAAAATTGATCAATTGGACAAAAATCTGACTGAAAGCATGACATCAGCAGCATTTCGCATGAAATGATTAATTCATTTCGCACGAATTGACATTATTGGACTTCATTTCGCACGAATTGAAACTCAGGTGCTCCATTTCGCACGAAATCATCTATTTCGTTTGAAAAACATCCATTTCGTACGAAATCATCTATTTCGTACGAAATCATTCATTTCGCACCAAAAGGCATTTCGTACCAGATCTATTTCGTGTGAAGAGTTCATTCCGTTTGAAAAAGGGTCATTTCGTTTGAAGGCATTTCGCTTGAAATCTGTGTTTGTAAATTTTTTTACCGAAACATGGAAGAAGAATTTTACATTGCATTTGCTACTGCCCCAAGTACTCCTGTTAGTATTACTCAGAGTATGAACATGGAAAATGAAACAGGAACATTGGAGAAACCGCCAAAGTTAATGGGCATTGAAGAATATTATGGTTGGAAAGATAGATTTGAAAATTGGGTTCAAGCAAATCATTTGAGGTCTTGGGAATGTATTGAAAAGAAGTATGTTAAACCTCGTACAGATGTGGGTGTTATTAAAACTATTTCTGGATTGTCGGACAAAGAACGAGACATGTACAAAGCAGAAAAGATGATGATCAGTTTACTCCAGCAAGCAGTGAAAGAAGATATCTTCATATTACTTTAACATGATAATACTTCACGTTCGATTTGGGAAGCACTTCGAATTAAGTTTGAGGGAAGTGAGAAGATGACCAGGAGTAAGAAATCATTGCTAAAGAAAGAATTTGATTTTACAAGTTTGCCGGGAGAAACTTCAAAGAAATTGATTGAAAGATATTGTCATTTAGTGAGATCGATGTCTCTTTTGGATATCAACAAAGATCGAGAAGAATGGGTTGAGAAATTAGCTGATGCTTTACCTCAGAAAGAATGGGGTACACATCCGATGATTTTAAAGAATACCGGAGAATATGATAAGTTGACAATTTCTCAGTTTATTGAAAAGATTGAAGGACAGGATCTTGAATAGCAGAAAATTGCTAGAATGAATAGTCCAAGTGGTCAACAAGACATCAAGATGTATTATAAAGGGAATATTCAGGATGTTGAAGCAAGTCCAAAGATCCAAACTGTATTTAGTGCAGAAAACTCATTCGGATCAGTTAATTAAAGCTTAAATAGCAACAATGGTTTTTCTTCATATTCGAGTGTTAGTCCGAATGTTTCAACCTCAAGTCATCATTTCCAAAGCTCAAACAACAGTAATGGTCATGTGTTACACTGTAACATCGCGTTGCATCTTCAGAATGGTCAAAGTTTCTCTGAAGAAGTTGCTAAAGGTCATATGGCATTACTTGCTACAGTGTTAGAATCTTATGAAGGTTTGGTTGCTGGAAGGATCGGAAATCCTATGCTGACAAAAGAGGATTACGATCAGATCGATGCTGAAGAAATGGAGCTTATGGATATTAAGTGGTGTTTAGCGAGTGTTTTGAGGAGAGCTGAGAAGTTTAAGATGATTACAGGAATAGATGATTTCAGGGATGCTAATGTTTCTACTTTAGGTATTGATAAATCTAAAGTTACTTGTTTTCGATGTAGGAAAAAAGGACATTTCAAGAGGGAATGTACCAATCGAGAAGCAGGTGGAGTACATAATCCGTTTGGAAATAATGATTACTATTGGAAAACTATATATCAACAAGTTGCTCAACAACCGTATCAACAACAAGAATCACAAACTGCACATGCTAAGAAGGCAATCGAAGATTCAACAAAGAAAGCTTATTTTGGTATACTTGATCAAGATGATGAAAAAGTAGCAGAAGGTTTTAGCTGGGACAAATACATTTCGCCTGATTCAAAGCTAGTAGCATTCATTGCAAAAATTGTTCAAGAACCAGACTAGATGAAAGAATGGATGAGTGTGTTTGATAATAGTGAGAAAAGCCAAGATGGAGAATCTGTTTTTTCAGAAGAAAGTTCAGAAAAAATCCAAGTGTTTGATCAATCGTCATCTGATAATAGTGATGATGAAGAAGAAACACTAATAAACATTGGAAAAACCCAATTATCTCCTGAAAGTTTCAAATTTTATTTTGCAGATAGATTGGAGAAACTAATGGAGAAGCGAGCAGCAAAGAATCAGAGAAAGGTGAAAAACGAAAATGTTGCTCAGGAAAATAATTCTAAACAAAGTGAAGAATTTAAAGAAGCTGAGCAAGTGGTTGAAGTTAAGAAAGAGGTTGAAGTTGAAAAAATGGTCGAAATTGAAAAGATTGTTGAGGTCATCAAACCGTGTTTAAAGTGTTTGGAACCTTGCAAACATTGCGAAGAAAAAGATCAGAGGTTGAGTGAGCTTGACAAGTTGAAAGAAAAATTATTGTTTGATGTCAATTATGTGAAAGAATCATACGATGTGTTGAACAGAACATTGAATAGTTTGCAAAAAAACAAACTCTGAAAGAGAAGATGCATTAACAATGATGAATGCTGTGATGATGTCTAAGCAGAAGGCTATCAATCACTATATTGAAGAATGTGCAAAGTTGAAGCAGGAGTTGGAAACTGAAAAGATTGAGAATGAAAGAATCAGACGATTGCTACAAAGTTATTCAAGTTCTGATTATTTGATTGATAGAATTTATCCAACTGTTGCAGGTTTTGAAGCATTTCAAGATGAGAAGCCAGAAGAGAAGAATACTGGTAAAAGCAAAGTGCAAATTATAAAAAGTGTCCGCCTCCAATCTGGGAAGGTTATTCTCCCAGAAAACCAAATGAGGAACAAGTCAAAAAGGCAGTCAATATAAAGTTAAAGTTCGAAACAACTGATGATTTACCAGAAAACATTGATGTCACATTCACATCGTCTGACACTGATCATGAGTCTGAGTTAATAATGTTAGTGCATACGTCTGCTGACTTCGTCTTGTATCAAGTCTTGCATTACACATGGCACGAAGTTCGAGAAAACAAGTTAAATGGCTTATTCCGCTTGAGTGAGTGATTTCGCTTGAGTGTAATTGATATGATTTCGCTTGTATGGTATTTCGATTGAAGCATGTTCAAGCGAAATCAGGTGTCTATATATAGGTGATAGGTTATGTCATTTGGAGCGGAATTAGAGAAGGTTGTTTCCAACGGCGAAGCTCTGTCGAAGTGTCCTTAGAATTGTAATCGTTTCAGAATCAATATACAAGACAGTTTTAGTGAGATCTAGCTGAATCCAACTCATTATGTCTGTTTCCGCCTTTCATTCTGAGTAGAACGCCTCTGATCGACTCATTTCGGGTCCGAACACGATCCTACAAGTGGTATCAGACCTCAGGAGGAGGAGTTCTGCAGTTTTCAGCTTGATTTCATCTCATTCTCTTTCATCTACACTTTCTTTTATCAATTGGACAAGTTTTAGCGGTTAAAATGGCCTAATTTTTTCACAACACAAGCGTAATCCTGTTTTAACAAACCCTTGAGAATTTTAGACCAAAATTCAGCTTAAAAGTGACAAAAATGGACCAAAGTTCTTATTCCGCTTGAACGAACCTTTTGATTTCGCTTGAAATACAATTGATTTCGCTTGAGTAGTATATTTCGCTTGAGAATCATTTTGATTTCGCTTGAAACCTTAATTTCGCTTGAAGTTGATTGTGCAGGTAATTTCGCTTGAAGGGTCATTTAGCATGAAATCTTATTTCGCTTGAAAGTACCTGCTTTGTGAAAAATTATTTGAATCATGAGTGAAGAGTTCTATAACGCATTTGCAACATCCCCGACTAGTCCAGCTACAATTGCTCAAAACATGAACTTGGAAAATGAGACTGGAACTACGCAAAAACCCCCAAAGCTAATGAGCATTGAGGAATATTACGGTTGGAAAGATCGGTTTGAAAACTGGGTTCAAGCTAATCATTTGAGATCTTGGGAGTGTATATTGAAGAAGTATGTTCTACCACGTACTGATCTGCAAGTTGAGAAAGAAATCTCTGAATTCAATGACAAAGAACGAGACATGTACAGGGCTAAAAAGATTATGATTAGTCTACTTCAGCAAGCTATTAAAGAAGACATCTTTGTATTGCTTCAACATGACAAAACTTCAAAATCAATTTGGGATGCTCTTAAAATCAAGTTTGAGGGAAGTGATAAGATGATCAAAAGTAAAAAGTCATTACTAAAGAAAGAATTTGATCTATTCACAAGTCTACCAGGGGAAGATACAAAGAAGTTGATTGAAAGATATTGCCACTTAGTGCGTTCTATGTCGTTGTTAAGCATAACCAAAGAACGAGAGGAATGGGTCGACAAATTAGCTGATGCTTTACATAAAAAAGAATGGGGTACATTTTTGATGATTTTAAAGAACACCAGAGTTTATGATGGTTTGACGATTTCTCAGTTCATCGAGAAGATTGAGGGTCAAGATCTTGAACAACAAAAGATTGCGAGGATGAGTAATCCGAGTGGTAAACAAGATGTGAAAATGTATTACAAAGGAAATGTTCAAGAGGTTGAAATGAGTCCGAAAATTCAAACTGCATTTAGTACTGGAAACTCATCAGAAAATGTTGAACAAAGTCCAAACAGTAGCAGTGGATTTTCTTCATATCCAAGTGTTAATCCAAAGAGTCCAACATCAAGCTTTCATTCTCAAAGTTCAAAATGTGGAAATGGTTGTGTGATACAGTGCAACATTGCATTGAATCTTCCAGATGGTCAAAGTTTTTCTGAAGAAATTGCAAAAGATCACATGGCGTTACTTGCAACTGTTCTACAATCCTATGAAGGTTTGGTTGCAGGGAGGATCGAAAATCCTATGCTGATGAAAGAGGATTACGATCAGATCGACGCTGAAGAAATGGAACTTATGGATATTAAATGGTGCTTAGCTAGTGTCTTGAGGAGAGTATAAAAGTTTAAAATGATCACAGGGAAAAAATGATTTTCTGGATGCACATGTGTCTACTTTGGGTTTTGATAAATCTAAAGTTACTTGTTTTCGATACAGGGAGAAAGTTCATTTTAAAAGAGAATGCAAAAATCAAGAGGCTAGTGGAACAAAGAATCCTTTTGGTAAAGATGATTATTATCGGAAAGCCATATATCAACAAGTTACTCATCAACCATATCAACAAAAGGAAACACAAACTGCTCATGGAAAAATGATAGAAGATGCTAACAAGAAAGCTTATTCTGGTATCATTGATCAAATTGATGAGAAAATGGCTCTAGGATTCAGTTGGGACAAATATATTTCAGCTGATAGTAAAGCATGTTTAATAAATCAAGATGATGAAAAGTTACCTGAAGGATTCAGCTGGGATAGGTTTGCGGATGAGAATGGGAATTTTAAAGCTTTCATTGCAAAGATAGTTCAAGAACCAAATTTGTTTACAGAAAGGATGAAAGCGATTGGTGTTCATGAGAAGAATCAAGAAGAAGAATCTGTTTCATCCGATGAAAGCTCAGAAGAAGCAACTGTTGTTGATCAAACATCATCTGATTCTTGTTTTTCAGATGATAGTTCTGAAAAGACATTAAATTTTGATCAAACACCATTTGATTCTAGTTCTTCAGATGAGAGTTCTGAGAAGAAAATAGATTTTGATCAATCACCAACTGATGACAGTGGTGATGATGAGGAAGAAAGACATATTAATGTTGCAAAAACTCATATATCTCCTGAAAGTTTTCAATTCTATTTTGCAGACCGCTTGGAGAAACTGAAGGAGAGACATGCTGCAAAAGAACAAAAGAAAATGATGAATGAAAGTGTTGATAAAAAAGAAGAGACTGTTCAAAATGAAGAAGTTAAAGCTGAGAAGGTGACTAAATCTGAAACAGTGATTGAGGCTGAGAAAGTCATCAAAGTTGAAAAGATTGTGGAAGTCATCAAGCCTTGTTCAAAGTGTTTAGAATCTTGCAAGAAATGTGCAGAAAAAGATGAGAAACTGAGCGAGCTAGAAAAGACGAAAGAACAATTATTGTTCAATCTAAATTACGTGAAAGAGTCATACGATGTGCTAAACAGAACAGTATCTGGTCTACAAAAGATTAATTCAAAAAGAGAAGATGCATTGAATATGATGAATGCTGTGATGATGACAAAGCAGAAGGCGATTAATCATTACATTGAAGAACGCGCAAAGTTGCAGCGGGAGTTGGAAAATGAAAAGATAGAGAATGAGAGAATTAGACGTTTATTACAGAGTTATTCTAGTTCTGATTATCTCATTGATCGAATTTATCAAACTGTTGCAGGTTTTGAAGCATTTAAAGATGATGAGAAGCCAAAGAAGAAAGATACTAGTAAGAAACAGAGTGTTAGCTATAACAAGTGTCCGCCTCCGTTTTGGGAAGGATATTCTCCTAGAAAACCGAATGAGGAGCAAGTCGAAAAAGCGGTTAATATAAAGTTAAAGTCCGACATAACCGATGAATTACCAGAAAACATTGATGTCGTTTTTACATCATCTGACACTGATCATGAGTCCGAGTTATTAAAAAAGGTGGTTGATTAAGTGTTGGATACAGATGAGGAGTCGGAGTCAAAGTTTGACTCAAAGTCCAAGTCTGGATGTTCAAGTTTGTCAGTCAACAGTTCAAAATCGTTGGTTAAACGGGTTTACAATAAAGAATTCCTGTTATCAAAATCTAATTTGAATGACGAAGCAATCAAAGTGGCATATACATTGATTGATTCAGACAAATTATATTCTGATGAGGAATTTCCAATAAGAAGTGTTCAAGTTGAAAAGATTAAAAAGGTTTTCAAAATGACAGAAATTAATATTTCTGATATAAAAGATTTAAATCTTACTGAAAAACCTAAAAAGTACACTTCAAGAGTTCAACAACGTTTAAACAAGAAAAAAGGTTACAGTTCTGGTTTTCAAAAGAAACCAAACCATAACGGTAATTTCAAAAAGAAAGGTCTTGGATTTATTCCACCAAAAAATTATAAAAATGAAAAATATGTTCGAGATTTTAAATCAAAAATGATATTTGTTTCAGGGACAAGCTATGAAGAGGAATCAAAAAGCCCATTCTGGAAGCAATCAAACAAAGAATTTATTGCCAAGAAGCAAGTGAGAATGGGAACTGGAGTTTTTCATAAAAAGGATACTAGAACTTGTTTTAAATGCAATGAAGCTGGTCACATTGCATTGAATTGTCAGTTGGATACAAAGACAAAACAGGGAGTTTCTGAAAAACTTAAAGAAAAAGTTGTTGAGAAAAATGAACCACCAACTGAAAAATTCAAAATTTTCGATAATTCAACATATGAAGTTGGTGAATGTTTAAAAACTCATTTTTATAAAAGAAGAGCTAAGGACAACCAAGTGTGGGTTGTTAAGAAAGTTCATGGCGATGAATCTGATTCCACAAAGTCAGATGAGCCACAAGTTGAGTTGAAAGATGAAAACTCAGTACCTCCATTGGATGATGTTCATTTTCCACCATTGAGGACTGAGAATTTTAAATCAAAAGTTGGAAAGGTTGAGATCTCGAATCAATTTTATTCTGAAAAGAATGATTTTGATGTTGAGAAAGCATTTAATGGGAATGTGAAAAAGATTTTTGGAAAAATGGTTGAGGGTAAAGTCAAAGGGGTAAAGGACTTTTATGAAACAAAGAAAGCAACTTTTTACCCGTGTGCAAATGAGGAGGAAACATCCAAGTTTGGTGAAACTTGGATGTCAGTTTTTCATATGTAAAAGTATGACTTGCCGGAGCTCCAAGGTTGGTAAGTGTGGAGCAGGAATCGGCATCTTTCTTGAGAAATTCACGAAAGTGATTTCGTCTTACAAAGTGGTTGATGAATGGATCTACAAGTGGTTGAAGAAAGTTTTAATTACAAGTGGTAAATCAGGGTCATTAAGTTGAACTTGATTTGAACATACTTTCAAGTGATTGTTTGGAAAACAATATGATGAACCCTAACCTACGAGTGGTTTTATAAAAATCAACTAAACTTATTTTTCGAAAAAATCATTTTGATTAAAACAAAAACATTTGCATTTTAGGGGGAGTAAATTTTTTTCAGAAAATCAAAAAACATTTGAAAATTTTGAAAAAGGCAAAAACATGATAAAATACAAAATGAGTTTTGGTGTCAAAGAAGAGGAAATGATAGTATATCAGTAGACAGTTACAGTATGCTAAAGAAATGTAATGTTTAAATAGTGTTAAACGGTCTCACTGATGATATGCCGATAGGTTTTTACACATTTAGTAAGCTTTTTCGGGATATAAACTTAAATTCAAACTTGCTTATTTTGTGGGGAACACTACTTGGATATATAGGTAACCCCTGAAATTTCGTTTGAAAGATCCCTCTTTCTAAGATACTAGGTCTTTATACTCAGTGATATCTGGGGTATTATCCCAGGACTTCTGATTTTGCGGGAGCAATAGCCTAGTCCTCGGAGAATACTTTATGCTTGCTTGAAATATAGCTCACCCTCAGCATAAAAAATGATGAAACATTGAAAAATGCAAATCATGTGCTGTTGTAAAAAAGATCCTCTAAAGGGGACTCACCAAAAGTCGAAGCCGTCATCTCTCTGCTGAACAGAAGTTCTGACCTGAGCTCTCACGGTTCTTCGCATCTAACCTCTTACAGATATCATCTGTGGTATACTCACCTGTAAGACTGAATATTGGGATCTGGATACGAGAGTATATTCAAGAGGTGGGACACATGAATGAGTTTAAGTACTTAATACACCTAATTCATATCCTGAATCAGTTGAAATTTGTGTGAGAATTTAAGTGGATCAGTATATTGGCAATCTAAGTGAATTGTTTAATTCTTAATGTGTAACTAAGCTCAACGGTACTTGTAACTTGTCAAAAACTGATATGATTCTCTTACACAAACTCACAAAAATATTGTCTGTAAATATTTCTTTACTGCATTTCATTTCATTCAAAAATCTAAAAAGATTTTAGTGTGTTTTAGCATAAATTTTGAAAAATCCTAAAAGATTTTAGACAACTGATGTTGGAGAGCTGATTTTCAAAATTCCAAGTGCTAAACATGATGAGCAAGTGATGAGGGGGAGGTTGTGTTTAAATGAAAAAGATTTTGAGCAATTGGTTACAAGTGGTCATCAGATATTATCATTGATAAATCATTATGTTTTAATTTGAGGGGGAGTCTGGATAGATAAAATTGTAAATTGTTAAATTTGTGAAATTTATTTCTGGGTTAAGAATGTGCAGGTTAGCCAGGTTTCAATCATAAGCAAGATGTGAGCCAGGTAACGATTCTGAAACTGCTGATGCTGATGAACTTAAGGAATCAAGAGACCTGAAGAAAGAGCACAGAGCCAGGTTACGTTTCTAGAAGAAAGAGAAAGAAGATTGAGGATGCTCATAGTTAGATACTTCAGAGAGCGATCAGACTGAAGACGTTGAAGACTCGACACTTAAGACTCGTCAACATCCGAGGGGGAGTCTGTTAGTGCATACGTCTGCTGACTTCGTCTTGTATCAAGTCTTGCATTACACATGGCACGAAGTTCGAGAAAACAAGTTAAATAGCTAATTCCGCTTGAGTGAGTGATTTCGCTTGAGTTAGCTGATTTCGCTTGAGTGTAATTGATATGATTTCGTTTGTATGGCATTTCGCTTGAAGCATGTTCAAGCGAAATCAGGTGTCTGTATATAGGTGATAGGTTATGTCATTTGGAGCGGAATTAGAGAAGGTTGTTTCCGACGGCGAAGCTCTGTCGAAGTGTCCTTAGAATTGTAATCGTTTCAGAATCAATATACAAGACAGTTTTAGTGATATCTAGCTGAATGCAACTCATTATGTCTGTTTCCGCCTTTTATTCTGAGTAGAACGCCTCTGATCGACTCATTTCGGGTCCGAACACGATCCTACAAATAAAGAAAGTGGTCGATCAAGTATTGGATAAGGATGAGGAGTCAGAGTCAAAGTCTGAGTCAGAAATCTCGAGTTCGTCGGTCAACAGTCCAAAATCATCGGTGAAACGGGTTTACAATAAAGATTTTCTGTTATCAAAATGTAATTTAAATAAGGAATCAATCAAAGTGGCATATACTTTGAATGATTCAGACAAATTATATTCTGATAAAGAATTTCCAATAAGAGGTGTTAAAAATGAAATGATTAACAAAGTTTTCAAACTAACAGAAATTAAAATTTCTGAATTAAAAGATGTAAATCTTACTAAAAAACCTAAAAAATACACCTCAAGAGTTCAACAAAGGATAAACAAGAAAAAGGGTTACAGTTCTGGTTCTGGTTTTCAAAAGAAACCAAACCATAACAGTAATTTTAAAAAGAAAAGTTTAGGCTTTATTCCACCTGAAAATCATAAAAATCAGAAAATTTCTAAAACAAAAACAGTATTTGTTTCAGGTTCAAGTTCTCTAGAAGAAGAAAAGAGCTCATTTTGGAAACAATCGAACAAAGAGTTCTTTGCAGAAAAACAAAAGGTTGAGAAGAATGGAGTTTATCAGAGAAGGGAGACAAGAACCTGTTACCGATGTCAAGAAGTTGGTCACATTGCCTGGAATTGTCCAAAGGCAACTAACACAAAACAGGAAGTTGTTTCTAAACTCAAAGAAAAAGTTGTTGATAAAAATGAACCACCAACTGAAAAATTCAAAGTGTTTAAAAATTCAACTTATGAAGTTGGTGAATGTTCGAAAAGGATTTACAAAAGAAGGGCGAATCTTAACAACCAAGCATGGGTTACTAAGAAAACATATGTTAAATTTGGCTACGAATTTGACTCGTCAAAGTCAGCGGAGCCACAAGTTGAGCTAAAAATAGAAACGTCAGTACCACCAATGGATGATGTTAACTTTCCACCATTGCGGGCTGAAAATTTTAAACAAAAAGTTGGAAAAGTGGAAATTTCGAATCAATTTTATTCTAAAAAGAAAGAATTTGATGTCGAAAAAGCTTTTAATGGCAAAGTAAAACATATTTTTGAAAAAATGTTCGATGGGAAGGTCAAAGGGGTGAAAGATTTTTATGAAGAAAAAAGAAAAGTTCAAACCCCGAGTGAGACTGAACAGGTTACACCCAAAGATTGTTAGTCTTGGGTGTCTGTATTTCATATGTGAAAAGTATGACTTGCCAGAGCTCCCAAGTTGGTAATCGTGGAGCAGGAATCGGCATCTTTCTTGAGAAATTCACATCTGTGAAATTTCGACCTACAAGTGGTAGTATCATTCTTGAAAATTGTTAGATTTCATTTTACAAGTGGTATTGGTTGATGAGAATCTACAAGTGGTTAATCAAGGTCATTAAGTTGAACCTGATTTAACTTTCATTCAAGTGTTTGAAAAGACAAAATGATGAACAAAACCCCGATCTTACAAGTGGTTTCAACAAAACTAATTTTCCGGAAAAACCATTTGATTAAAACAAACATAAGAGTTTTGAAATCATAATGGGAAAATAGTTTGTTGTCAGGGGAAGTTCTGATTGTTTATGCCAAGTGGATTGTAACACCTGTGTCATTTCAACCATCACACAAATGCCAAACCAATGAAATAATGTATTTCATACTTTGGACTTGTATAAATATGTGTATCTTTTGCACATATCAACTCATGTTCGATTTCAAGCTTTAAATCGCTTTCTGGAGGGTTATACGCGCACTGATGTGTAGATATAACCAGTTTAATCCAACGAACACTCCGGAATAGTGAAATAGGCTTAACATACCTTAAATAACCTTTACATAACTTAGATATAAGTTTTGAAAGGTTTGGTGTGGTGAAATCAAAGTTTAATCGCTTACAGGGACTAAAGTTGACAAACTGCGAAAGTATGCCAATTTGAACTGTAACAGACCTTCCGGGACATGACCATAAGTTAAACATACCATAAATATCCTTTACATAGCTTAGAAATAGGCTTTGAGGTGTTCGGTATGCTAAAATAAACTTTTGTGTCATTCAGGGACTAAAAGCGTCAAAAAGTGCACAAGTTTGCATTTTTACGCGTAACTTACGTTCTGAATACATCCGGACATCCAAAAATTTATGTGAGCATGACTATATTATATTTTAGTGTTCGCCATAAGAAAAATCCATTCGTTTCGTCATTTGGATCGTTTTTCGCGCTTATGCGCATTCCGTCGTAATTAAGCGAACATCGCGTTCGTACGGCCAAACGAACCGACATCCGAGATATTTTTGAACACATTTTAAGTTCCCTATACTTTAACTTCATTTTAGAGCTTTGAAATGGGGTTAACGGGCCTTAAACGTGTCGAAAATGGCCTAAATACAGTTCAGGGACCAAAAGTGTAATTCTGCCGAAATAGTGCCTAGCGGTGCGCTACACTTTAAGCGTAGCGGTGCGCTAGGGGTCTGCTGACCAGATGCAGAGTTTCTAAACAGCAGGCTGCAGCTGTTCTAACCTCCACCACATGTTCCCAATTGCCTTGTCATGAAGATAAGGATCATTTTTAGGCACCATAACCTTTCAACACTTGTACGGATCGGATCATGGCACGTTTTCCATGAAACGATCTCAACGGTGGACCGAATACTATAAATACCCCACCCCCCATTGCTTCTAAACCCACAAGAATTCTGATTTGAGAGCTCTAAGTTGAAACCATTGTTTCATACCTGAGTTCTTGAGTCGGGATTAGCATTCGGGGACCCTGGGTAAGTATTCTTTCGTTCTTTTCCTTATTTTACTGCTTTTCGAGTCAGAAAGTCAAACTTTGTTTGACTTTCAGCGTTGACCAGTAATGGTCAATGCGAAGTTCGTTTGAACTTCGCAACGTGAGTGTAATCACGTTGGTCGTAGTCCCTTGGGACTATGCCCACTGATTACCACGTTGTCTAGGGTCGTAGGGTAGGCGATCTGATAAATCGCCTATACCTTCGAACCCGACCCATTTGGTCGATCATTAGGATCCGACCAAACACATTAGGTGACCATAGTAGGTAGGGAATAACCTTCCGAGGTTATACCCTATGGTCACATCGTTTAAGTAGTTGTATGATAGGTAGTTTATATGCCTTAGGTAAATTACCAGAATACCCTTTTCATGTATAATTGGTAATTAAGCATATGTAACCTAAACCTTTGTCACATAACTGATTATGTAATATGTTTAGGCATATAACACTTGTCATAGGACTAGTTAGGCGGTTCGAACGCGTTTCACGCGAACGACGCGTTAAAGTAGCATAAGCTACCTAAACGGGTCGTAATGGGTCGTAGACACATAGGTTAAGTTTCATTTAGTATGTAGGCTTTGTTAAACCAAAGGACACGAGTCTCTACACTCGTTTGGTTTACAAACCCTAATGCTACCCGATCTTCCGATCTAGGTCCGGTTTATTAACATAGTTACCTATACTAGGTGCCGTTTGATATCCGCGATCTCTAGCATTGTTTAGTTGTCACTCCAGAACTACTGAGCAATCTCAGGTGAGTACATAGACCCCTCTTTTACTGTTTTCCAAACTGATTTGGGGTGGAACACATGTGCCTACTTGTTACTTTCATGCTTTCCTGTTTTCAAATCATATACTTCCTATGTTCATTAGTACATTATAGTACATGATTTCATTACATTTCATACTAGGTGTGCCATTGTGTGCATTACTTAGTACATTGTTTTACATTACATCACATGCTACGTATGTCTATTGTTGCATACTTAGTACAGGTCGCATGCTACGTATGTA
This sequence comes from Helianthus tuberosus, assembly GCA_030545235.1. Lineage (NCBI taxonomy): Eukaryota > Viridiplantae > Streptophyta > Magnoliopsida > Asterales > Asteraceae > Helianthus > Helianthus tuberosus. The sequence goes on from JARYGA010022938.1 coordinate 69,453, forward strand.
TGTTGTTGCATACTTAGTACAGATATTTCAGTTCACATGCTATGTATGTTTGTTGTAGCATACTTAGTACATTTCTTATTCATCATATACTTACATTTTGGACGCATATTACATGATTTACATTGATCATGCATTTACTACATAAAACATAACTTTGATTTAAACCAAGTTTTACTTCAATACTTTGTTTTGTGCATATGGTTTAGTTGAGACCTTTCACTTGCCATACATGACATATTTGACATAGACATCTTACATTGTTTGGTTTGGTTTGATTAAGTGATTAAGTAACGATGCATGTGTAATATGATACAAGCATGGTGGATACGCCGCTGGTACTTCCTATATATAAGTGTTTGTATGGTATTACATATCGTAGCGTTATTTGAATCATTTCAGTTTGATACATATGACATTTTATACAAATAACATATTTTTCACAAGACATTGTTTTACAACAACTTATCTTATACAAACTCAGTTACATGGTTATTCAGTTAACCATACATTTTTCATTATTTATACATATCATCTGATCTTATCGATTTTCAAATGATTTACAAAACAAAGCAAATAACAAGGTTCATGACTAAACATTTTCTCAAATATAAGTCATGAAACCTATTTTCACAAAACCTATGTATCTCACCGGCATTTTTATGCTGACGTACCATATTTTCACATGTGTTTTTCAGGAGCTGTTGCATAAGATGATCAAGATACACATAGGCAGACTTGGGCTTTAGTGACAATAAAAGATGCAAGACTAGTTAATTATGTTGTATTTCTTTGTTTGTTAAGACATTGTAACACTTTTAATCAATAAAACGAAACTTCAATTGCCATGGATTTGAAACAATTAATTCTGTTACAACACTCCCCGACATTTCCGCCACGTTCTGTATGTTCCACGTGGTCGGGGTGTGACAGAAAAGATGGTATCAGAGCCAATGGTTATAGGGAATTAGGTTATTAGTAATGCTTTGACCTAGTCTATAACTTTCTTAGGACCCTAACGCGAGTTTACTTGCGTTTAGTCATAAAACAATACCGTCACCTATCCTTAGGCGACGACCACAACAAGAACATAAATTTCAAAACTGCTTTGAAAACTAATCATCTGTTCTAGGATGATTGATTACAAGGTTTTGAACCCTCTGTTATATGGTTTTGAACCCCTTTGAGTTTTCAAAACTTTCGTCAAGGTTTTGGGTTTTTAATAATGTGAACACGTGCAAACTGGAAGGGTGAATGTCTGTATTCTGGGTTTTCTGTCTAGGCAAGCACTTCGTATACATCTCAACCAGACGCGAGACCAGTTGTGCTTACCTGGGAATTCTTGGGATGAGTGTTCACTTATAGGCGAGCATGTCTTCGCGATACATTATATTAACCCGCTTACTTTGATTAGTCACTCTCTCATTTGTTTGCCTTTGGTAACAAACAAATGATCATAATCTACATGCCTTGTCATTTCCTTTTGACTATCTTTCGCTTGTTTCCTCCTATGCCTTTCGTTATCTTCAAGATGCTTCTTCATCGCAACAACAATGTCCGAACCAGGTGCTGCATTTACTCAGCGAATAGGCGTCGTACTCCAGAGGACCGTTGACTTAGCTATCACCATGACTCGCCTCAGGGGTGAAGCTGTATAAGGGAACTGCTCCTTGGTGCAATCAATGCCATCGTCATTATTCAAATCAAATACCTTGTTTCAAATGTACCCACGGTGGACGATGGAGACATTTGGTTAACATATGCCGCTTTGCAATCCAAAGCAAAGCTGTTACAAATCCTGCTGCTGCTCAACCTTCAAACTCTGCTTCATATGTCGCTTGGCATATCTGGCGCCTCAACCTCATGAACTTTCTACCTTGTGTATCGACGTAAGCACGCCTAGTGCAAGGTGTCGGAACACTCTCGTTACACAAACTCCAAAATCCATGTAGGATCTTTCTATCTTCATAATTAGATCCTTGTGGATGGATATCATTCATCGGAATCCTTAATTGAATTCCTTGTATGATTCAATACGTACATCACAATTCAATAAGGACGAAGCCGAATTCCTATTAAGATTTTCCTATCTTCATAGATAGATTCTTGAAATGATTAAAGTGCCAAATGAAATCCACGAATTGGATTCCTGGTGTGCTTTAAGTATCCGCGTCCGAAGATAACAAATTAATAACCAAGTTAAACAACTATGTGATTATGTGCTTATGAACATTACAAGACAAACTGTGCGGACTATGCAAGGAATTACGTAATTATGGATGCATACATAATTATGGAATTTAGTGCACAGAAACCACAGTAAGCTTTGTAATGTGCCTAGGAGTTAACTCCATTCATTTCCGTTTCTGAGGAAACAACCGTAGAAAATGACTCCGTTTGTTCATTTTCGTTTCTGAAGATTTTCCGTTTAGGAAATGAATATCCGTTTGTCCATCCTTTTCATTTCCGTTTCTGAGGAAACAACCGTAGAAAATGACTCCGTTTGTTCATTTTCGTTTCTGAAGATTTTCCGTTTAGGAAATGAATATCCGTTTGTCCATCCTTTTCATTTCCGTTTCTGAGGAAACAACCGTAGAAAATGACTCCGTTTGTTCATTTTCGTTTCTGAAGATTTTCCGTTTAGGAAATGAATATCCGTTTGTCCATCCTTTTCATTTCCGTTTCTGAGGAAACAACCGTAGAAAATGACTCCGTTTGTTCATTTTCGTTTCTGAAGATTTTCCGTTTAGGAAATGAATATCCGTTTGTCCATCCTTTTCATTTCCGTTTCTGAGGAAACAACCGTAGAAAATGACTCCGTTTGTTCATTTTCGTTTTTGAAGATTTTCCGTTTAGGAAATGAATATCCGTTTGTCCATCCTTTTCATTTCCGTTTCTGAGGAAACAACCGTAGAAAATGACTCCGTTTGTTCATTATTCGTTTCTGAAGATTTTCCGTTTAGGAAATGAATATCCGTTTGTCCATCTTTTTCATTTCCGCCTCTGAAGAATACTCGTTGAGGAAAATGACTCCGTTTGTTCATTTTCATTCTGAAGAATGTCCGTTAAGGAAATGACAGGATTATGCTTCACATACCTCTGGTGGTTATCTGACACAACGTCACAAATAGACTCCTACGAATTAATTTCGGGACGAAATTTCCTAAAGTAGGGGAGACTGTAACACCTGTGTCATTTCAACCATCACACAAATGCCAAACCAATGAAATAATGTATTTCATACTTTGGACTTGTATAAATATGTGTATCTTTTGCACATATCAACTCATGTTCGATTTCAAGCTTTAAATCGCTTTCTGGAGGGTTATACGCGCACTGATGTGTAGATATAACCAGTTTAATCCAACGAACACTCCGGAATAGTGAAATAGGCTTAACATACCTTAAATAACCTTTACATAACTTAGATATAAGTTTTGAAAGGTTTGGTGTGGTGAAATCAAAGTTTAATCGCTTACAGGGACTAAAGTTGACAAACTGCGAAAGTATGCCAATTTGAACTGTAACAGACCTTCCGGGACATGACCATAAGTTAAACATACCATAAATATCCTTTACATAGCTTAGAAATAGGCTTTGAGGTGTTCGGTATGCTAAAATAAACTTTTGTGTCATTCAGGGACTAAAAGCGTCAAAAAGTGCACAAGTTTGCATTTTTACGCGTAACTTACGTTCTGAATACATCCGGACATCCAAAAATTTATGTGAGCATGACTATATTATATTTTAGTGTTCGCCATAAGAAAAATCCATTCGTTTCGTCATTTGGATCGTTTTTCGCGCTTATGCGCATTCCGTCGTAATTAAGCGAACATCGCGTTCGTACGGCCAAACGAACCGACATCCGAGATATTTTTGAACACATTTTAAGTTCCCTATACTTTAACTTCATTTTAGAGCTTTGAAATGGGGTTAACGGGCCTTAAACGTGTCGAAAATGGCCTAAATACAGTTCAGGGACCAAAAGTGTAATTCTGCCGAAATAGTGCCTAGCGGTGCGCTACACTTTAAGCGTAGCGGTGCGCTAGGGGTCTGCTGACCAGATGCAGAGTTTCTAAACAGCAGGCTGCAGCTGTTCTAACCTCCACCACATGTTCCCAATTGCCTTGTCATGAAGATAAGGATCATTTTTAGGCACCATAACCTTTCAACACTTGTACGGATCGGATCATGGCACGTTTTCCATGAAACGATCTCAACGGTGGACCGAATACTATAAATACCCCACCCCCCATTGCTTCTAAACCCACAAGAATTCTGATTTGAGAGCTCTAAGTTGAAACCATTGTTTCATACCTGAGTTCTTGAGTCGGGATTAGCATTCGGGGACCCTGGGTAAGTATTCTTTCGTTCTTTTCCTTATTTTACTGCTTTTCGAGTCAGAAAGTCAAACTTTGTTTGACTTTCAGCGTTGACCAGTAATGGTCAATGCGAAGTTCGTTTGAACTTCGCAACGTGAGTGTAATCACGTTGGTCGTAGTCCCTTGGGACTATGCCCACTGATTACCACGTTGTCTAGGGTCGTAGGGTAGGCGATCTGATAAATCGCCTATACCTTCGAACCCGACCCATTTGGTCGATCATTAGGATCCGACCAAACACATTAGGTGACCATAGTAGGTAGGGAATAACCTTCCGAGGTTATACCCTATGGTCACATCGTTTAAGTAGTTGTATGATAGGTAGTTTATATGCCTTAGGTAAATTACCAGAATACCCTTTTCATGTATAATTGGTAATTAAGCATATGTAACCTAAACCTTTGTCACATAACTGATTATGTAATATGTTTAGGCATATAACACTTGTCATAGGACTAGTTAGGCGGTTCGAACGCGTTTCACGCGAACGACGCGTTAAAGTAGCATAAGCTACCTAAACGGGTCGTAATGGGTCGTAGACACATAGGTTAAGTTTCATTTAGTATGTAGGCTTTGTTAAACCAAAGGACACGAGTCTCTACACTCGTTTGGTTTACAAACCCTAATGCTACCCGATCTTCCGATCTAGGTCCGGTTTATTAACATAGTTACCTATACTAGGTGCCGTTTGATATCCGCGATCTCTAGCATTGTTTAGTTGTCACTCCAGAACTACTGAGCAATCTCAGGTGAGTACATAGACCCCTCTTTTACTGTTTTCCAAACTGATTTGGGGTGGAACACATGTGCCTACTTGTTACTTTCATGCTTTCCTGTTTTCAAATCATATACTTCCTATGTTCATTAGTACATTATAGTACATGATTTCATTACATTTCATACTAGGTGTGCCATTGTGTGCATTACTTAGTACATTGTTTTACATTACATCACATGCTACGTATGTCTATTGTTGCATACTTAGTACAGGTCGCATGCTACATATGTATGTTGTTGCATACTTAGTACAGATATTTCAGTTCACATGCTATGTATGTTTGTTGTAGCATACTTAGTACATTTCTTATTCATCATATACTTACATTTTGGACGCATATTACATGATTTACATTGATCATGCATTTACTACATAAAACATAACTTTGATTTAAACCAAGTTTTACTTCAATACTTTGTTTTGTGCATATGGTTTAGTTGAGACCTTTCACTTGCCATACATGACATATTTGACATAGACATCTTACATTGTTTGGTTTGGTTTGATTAAGTGATTAAGTAACGATGCATGTGTAATATGATACAAGCATGGTGGATACGCCGCTGGTACTTCCTATATATAAGTGTTTGTATGGTATTACATATCGTAGCGTTATTTGAATCATTTCAGTTTGATACATATGACATTTTATACAAATAACATATTTTTCACAAGACATTGTTTTACAACAACTTATCTTATACAAACTCAGTTACATGGTTATTCAGTTAACCATACATTTTTCATTATTTATACATATCATCTGATCTTATCGATTTTCAAATGATTTACAAAACAAAGCAAATAACAAGGTTCATGACTAAACATTTTCTCAAATATAAGTCATGAAACCTATTTTCACAAAACCTATGTATCTCACCGGCATTTTTATGCTGACGTACCATATTTTCACATGTGTTTTTCAGGAGCTGTTGCATAAGATGATCAAGATACACATAGGCAGACTTGGGCTTTAGTGACAATAAAAGATGCAAGACTAGTTAATTATGTTGTATTTCTTTGTTTGTTAAGACATTGTAACACTTTTAATCAATAAAACGAAACTTCAATTGCCATGGATTTGAAACAATTAATTCTGTTACAACACTCCCCGACATTTCCGCCACGTTCTGTATGTTCCACGTGGTCGGGGTGTGACAGAAAAGATGGTATCAGAGCCAATGGTTATAGGGAATTAGGTTATTAGTAATGCTTTGACCTAGTCTATAACTTTCTTAGGACCCTAACGCGAGTTTACTTGCGTTTAGTCATAAAACAATACCGTCACCTATCCTTAGGCGACGACCACAACAAGAACATAAATTTCAAAACTGCTTTGAAAACTAATCATCTGTTCTAGGATGATTGATTACAAGGTTTTGAACCCTCTGTTATATGGTTTTGAACCCCTTTGAGTTTTCAAAACTTTCGTCAAGGTTTTGGGTTTTTAATAATGTGAACACGTGCAAACTGGAAGGGTGAATGCCTGTATTCTGGGTTTTCTGTCTAGGCAAGCACTTCGTATACATCTCAACCAGACGCGAGACCAGTTGTGCTTACCTGGGAATTCTTGGGATGAGTGTTCACTTATAGGCGAGCATGTCTTCGCGATACATTATATTAACCCGCTTACTTTGATTAGTCACTCTCTCATTTGTTTGCCTTTGGTAACAAACAAATGATCATAATCTACATGCCTTGTCATTTCCTTTTGACTATCTTTCGCTTGTTTCCTCCTATGCCTTTCGTTATCTTCAAGATGCTTCTTCATCGCAACAACAATGTCCGAACCAGGTGCTGCATTTACTCAGCGAATAGGCGTCGTACTCCAGAGGACCGTTGACTTAGCTATCACCATGACTCGCCTCAGGGGTGAAGCTGTATAAGGGAACTGCTCCTTGGTGCAATCAATGCCATCGTCATTATTCAAATCAAATACCTTGTTTCAAATGTACCCACGGTGGACGATGGAGACATTTGGTTAACATATGCCGCTTTGCAATCCAAAGCAAAGCTGTTACAAATCCTGCTGCTGCTCAACCTTCAAACTCTGCTTCATATGTCGCTTGGCATATCTGGCGCCTCAACCTCATGAACTTTCTACCTTGTGTATCGACGTAAGCACGCCTAGTGCAAGGTGTCGGAACACTCTCGTTACACAAACTCCAAAATCCATGTAGGATCTTTCTATCTTCATAATTAGATCCTTGTGGATGGATATCATTCATCGGAATCCTTAATTGAATTCCTTGTATGATTCAATACGTACATCACAATTCAATAAGGACGAAGCCGAATTCCTATTAAGATTTTCCTATCTTCATAGATAGATTCTTGAAATGATTAAAGTGCCAAATGAAATCCACGAATTGGATTCCTGGTGTGCTTTAAGTATCCGCGTCCGAAGATAACAAATTAATAACCAAGTTAAACAACTATGTGATTATGTGCTTATGAACATTACAAGACAAACTGTGCGGACTATGCAAGGAATTACGTAATTATGGATGCATACATAATTATGGAATTTAGTGCACAGAAACCACAGTAAGCTTTGTAATGTGCCTAGGAGTTAACTCCATTCATTTCCGTTTCTGAGGAAACAACCGTAGAAAATGACTCCGTTTGTTCATTTTCGTTTCTGAAGATTTTCCGTTTAGGAAATGAATATCCGTTTGTCCATCCTTTTCATTTCCGTTTCTGAGGAAACAACCGTAGAAAATGACTCCGTTTGTTCATTTTCGTTTCTGAAGATTTTCCGTTTAGGAAATGAATATCCGTTTGTCCATCCTTTTCATTTCCGTTTCTGAGGAAACAACCGTAGAAAATGACTCCGTTTGTTCATTTTCGTTTCTGAAGATTTTCCGTTTAGGAAATGAATATCCGTTTGTCCATCCTTTTCATTTCCGTTTCTGAGGAAACAACCGTAGAAAATGACTCCGTTTGTTCATTTTCGTTTCTGAAGATTTTCCGTTTAGGAAATGAATATCCGTTTGTCCATCCTTTTCATTTCCGTTTCTGAGGAAACAACCGTAGAAAATGACTCCGTTTGTTCATTTTCGTTTTTGAAGATTTTCCGTTTAGGAAATGAATATCCGTTTGTCCATCCTTTTCATTTCCGTTTCTGAGGAAACAACCGTAGAAAATGACTCCGTTTGTTCATTATTCGTTTCTGAAGATTTTCCGTTTAGGAAATGAATATCCGTTTGTCCATCTTTTTCATTTCCGCCTCTGAAGAATACTCGTTGAGGAAAATGACTCCGTTTGTTCATTTTCATTCTGAAGAATGTCCGTTAAGGAAATGACAGGATTATGCTTCACATACCTCTGGTGGTTATCTGACACAACGTCACAAATAGACTCCTACGAATTAATTTCGGGACGAAATTTCCTAAAGTAGGGGAGACTGTAACACCTGTGTCATTTCAACCATCACACAAATGCCAAACCAATGAAATAATGTATTTCATACTTTGGACTTGTATAAATATGTGTATCTTTTGCACATATCAACTCATGTTCGATTTCAAGCTTTAAATCGCTTTCTGGAGGGTTATACGCGCACTGATGTGTAGATATAACCAGTTTAATCCAACGAACACTCCGGAATAGTGAAATAGGCTTAACATACCTTAAATAACCTTTACATAACTTAGATATAAGTTTTGAAAGGTTTGGTGTGGTGAAATCAAAGTTTAATCGCTTACAGGGACTAAAGTTGACAAACTGCGAAAGTATGCCAATTTGAACTGTAACAGACCTTCCGGGACATGACCATAAGTTAAACATACCATAAATATCCTTTACATAGCTTAGAAATAGGCTTTGAGGTGTTCGGTATGCTAAAATAAACTTTTGTGTCATTCAGGGACTAAAAGCGTCAAAAAGTGCACAAGTTTGCATTTTTACGCGTAACTTACGTTCTGAATACATCCGGACATCCAAAAATTTATGTGAGCATGACTATATTATATTTTAGTGTTCGCCATAAGAAAAATCCATTCGTTTCGTCATTTGGATCGTTTTTCGCGCTTATGCGCATTCCGTCGTAATTAAGCGAACATCGCGTTCGTACGGCCAAACGAACCGACATCCGAGATATTTTTGAACACATTTTAAGTTCCCTATACTTTAACTTCATTTTAGAGCTTTGAAATGGGGTTAACGGGCCTTAAACGTGTCGAAAATGGCCTAAATACAGTTCAGGGACCAAAAGTGTAATTCTGCCGAAATAGTGCCTAGCGGTGCGCTACACTTTAAGCGTAGCGGTGCGCTAGGGGTCTGCTGACCAGATGCAGAGTTTCTAAACAGCAGGCTGCAGCTGTTCTAACCTCCACCACATGTTCCCAATTGCCTTGTCATGAAGATAAGGATCATTTTTAGGCACCATAACCTTTCAACACTTGTACGGATCGGATCATGGCACGTTTTCCATGAAACGATCTCAACGGTGGACCGAATACTATAAATACCCCACCCCCCATTGCTTCTAAACCCACAAGAATTCTGATTTGAGAGCTCTAAGTTGAAACCATTGTTTCATACCTGAGTTCTTGAGTCGGGATTAGCATTCGGGGACCCTGGGTAAGTATTCTTTCGTTCTTTTCCTTATTTTACTGCTTTTCGAGTCAGAAAGTCAAACTTTGTTTGACTTTCAGCGTTGACCAGTAATGGTCAATGCGAAGTTCGTTTGAACTTCGCAACGTGAGTGTAATCACGTTGGTCGTAGTCCCTTGGGACTATGCCCACTGATTACCACGTTGTCTAGGGTCGTAGGGTAGGCGATCTGATAAATCGCCTATACCTTCGAACCCGACCCATTTGGTCGATCATTAGGATCCGACCAAACACATTAGGTGACCATAGTAGGTAGGGAATAACCTTCCGAGGTTATACCCTATGGTCACATCGTTTAAGTAGTTGTATGATAGGTAGTTTATATGCCTTAGGTAAATTACCAGAATACCCTTTTCATGTATAATTGGTAATTAAGCATATGTAACCTAAACCTTTGTCACATAACTGATTATGTAATATGTTTAGGCATATAACACTTGTCATAGGACTAGTTAGGCGGTTCGAACGCGTTTCACGCGAACGACGCGTTAAAGTAGCATAAGCTACCTAAACGGGTCGTAATGGGTCGTAGACACATAGGTTAAGTTTCATTTAGTATGTAGGCTTTGTTAAACCAAAGGACACGAGTCTCTACACTCGTTTGGTTTACAAACCCTAATGCTACCCGATCTTCCGATCTAGGTCCGGTTTATTAACATAGTTACCTATACTAGGTGCCGTTTGATATCCGCGATCTCTAGCATTGTTTAGTTGTCACTCCAGAACTACTGAGCAATCTCAGGTGAGTACATAGACCCCTCTTTTACTGTTTTCCAAACTGATTTGGGGTGGAACACATGTGCCTACTTGTTACTTTCATGCTTTCCTGTTTTCAAATCATATACTTCCTATGTTCATTAGTACATTATAGTACATGATTTCATTACATTTCATACTAGGTGTGCCATTGTGTGCATTACTTAGTACATTGTTTTACATTACATCACATGCTACGTATGTCTATTGTTGCATACTTAGTACAGGTCGCATGCTACGTATGTATGTTGTTGCATACTTAGTACAGATATTTCAGTTCACATGCTATGTATGTTTGTTGTAGCATACTTAGTACATTTCTTATTCATCATATACTTACATTTTGGACGCATATTACATGATTTACATTGATCATGCATTTACTACATAAAACATAACTTTGATTTAAACCAAGTTTTACTTCAATACTTTGTTTTGTGCATATGGTTTAGTTGAGACCTTTCACTTGCCATACATGACATATTTGACATAGACATCTTACATTGTTTGGTTTGGTTTGATTAAGTGATTAAGTAACGATGCATGTGTAATATGATACAAGCATGGTGGATACGCCGCTGGTACTTCCTATATATAAGTGTTTGTATGGTATTACATATCGTAGCGTTATTTGAATCATTTCAGTTTGATACATATGACATTTTATACAAATAACATATTTTTCACAAGACATTGTTTTACAACAACTTATCTTATACAAACTCAGTTACATGGTTATTCAGTTAACCATACATTTTTCATTATTTATACATATCATCTGATCTTATCGATTTTCAAATGATTTACAAAACAAAGCAAATAACAAGGTTCATGACTAAACATTTTCTCAAATATAAGTCATGAAACCTATTTTCACAAAACCTATGTATCTCACCGGCATTTTTATGCTGACGTACCATATTTTCACATGTGTTTTTCAGGAGCTGTTGCATAAGATGATCAAGATACACATAGGCAGACTTGGGCTTTAGTGACAATAAAAGATGCAAGACTAGTTAATTATGTTGTATTTCTTTGTTTGTTAAGACATTGTAACACTTTTAATCAATAAAACGAAACTTCAATTGCCATGGATTTGAAACAATTAATTCTGTTACAACACTCCCCGACATTTCCGCCACGTTCTGTATGTTCCACGTGGTCGGGGTGTGACATGGATGGTGATTTGAAGCAATTCACATCGGTTTGTCAAATTTTCTTTAAATGGTTTTGAATTTTAGGGGGGTAAGAAATTTCAAAAAATCCAAAAAACATTAGAAAATTTGAAAAAGTCAAAAACATAATAAAATGAAAATGAGTTTTGTTGTGAAAAAGAGGAAATGATAGTACATCAGTGGACTATCACAGCACGCTAAAGAGTTGGAAACTTAAAATGTGATAAACAATCTCACTGATGATATGCCAGTAGGTTTTTACACATCCAGTAGATAGTTTTCGAGATATAAACCTAAATATCATAACTTACTTAATTTGTGGGGAACATCTCTCGGATATATGGGTAACCTGATGCGTGTGAAGTGTTATATATATTAGGTGTATATTTTAAGCCCCTTTAACACTTATTTTTAGCTAAGTTTTAAATTTATAAAACACGATATTTTACTAACACTAAACACACATATGGGCAAGTGCACCCATCGTGAGCGTAGTATAGTGTTGGCAGGATACCGAGGTCGTCCAAGGACACAAGAGCTTTTAGTACCGGTTTATCCTCAACGTCTAATCAAAAATAAAAAGTTAGAAAAATGTTTTAAACTAAGAAAAATAAAAACTAACTAAAATGCTGAAAATAAAAATAAAAAGAAAAACAGATAGACAAGATGAATCACTTGGTTCCGACTCGTATCTAGTGTAACCTTTGATTATTTCCGCACTTTTGCACATATTTAAGAGATTATCTTAGTTATTGTAGTAGCCCCCTCTTTTGAAGGTGACGTTACCCTCACCCCAGTAGTTTGAGTCAGCAAGGATACAATCCTAAAAGGGTGGATTATTGGAAGATAATTAATTAAGTTATTAATGCAAATTATGGTAGGCCCCTCTTTTGGAGGTGACGTTACCCTCGACTAAGTAGTCTGAGTCAGCAGGGATACAGTCCTAAATAGCCGGGTTATAGTATTAATAGTAGTTAACTTATCAGGGGATCAAAGAGTTTGGACCCCCGCCATCCAATACCGTTAAGTATTGAAGGAGGTCCTACTAAATTTGACCCAGGTCCATTGCAGGACCTCTAAACGCTGAACAATGGCAAGACCTTTACCAAACCGTTCCCTTAACCCCCGACCAGGTAGCCAACATACCTCCATATAGACCGTGGAGATATGAATGGTGAAAATCTTTTATTTTATATAGACAGTAAAATAATGCCAAGACACCACGGACAAACGATAAGGAAAGATCACCTTCAACATAAGCAACTAGTTATTAAAGTCATTAATACAAAACCAAGTAAAAGTGCAAAAGATTAGAAATAAAAAGTATTACACTAGACACTTTGTCTTCACCAAGTGATGTAAGAGACTTAGGCAAACATGGCCTTGATTGTCAAGAACTCTTACGATCAATCTTGGATCCCGAGACGACTCACACACTCTACGATGGACAATGGATGATGGTGGTGGATGATGGTGTTATGGTGGTGGTGGGTGGTGGGTGAAGTGTGAGAGAGGTGGTGTGCCAAGGGATGGTTTGAGCTTGAGCCAAGCACTCCTATTTATAGCCTGTACAGAAGCCTGGACACGGCCCCGTGTCCGCTGGACACGACCCCGTGTCCACCCTTTTCTCTTTCTTCATTAATACAGTTTGTCTTTATTAGCTCCACATGCCCCCGTGTCCGCTGGGCACGCCCCCGTGCTCAAAAGCATATCTGTACTATCAGATTTGGCAAGATTCTGCGTATCTTTGCGTTGACCACGGCCCCGTGTCCGCTGGGCACGGCCCCGTGGTGGGCAATAGAAGCTTCTACAGGTTTGTCTTTAGTGCCAGGGCTGTCCATCCTGAGCACTGCCCCGTGCTGAGCTGGGCACGCCCCGTGCTCAGCTGGGCACAGCCCCATGCTCAGCTTTCTTCTTGTCTTTGCTTTGGGAGATGCTGTCGAGGGGGATCGGGCATGCCACGTTTGTTCCTTTTCTTGTATTTATGCTAGATTTAGCTGCCTTTTTGCTTCTTTTGTTAATTTGAGCTCATTTAATCCTGAAAATACAAAAGGAAGACAAAAGCACTCTTTTTCCAACATTAGTACTAAAAAAGGGTTAGTTTTATGCCACAATTGATGTAATTTATATGTTGCATTTTACACACATCAAATACCCCCACACTTGAATCTTTGCTTGTCCTCAAGCAAAACTCTTTATAATGTGGCTTTACACTCCCAAATGGAATGGGTAGAAGAGAAGGTTTTTGGGCTTGTCATAGAGTGTCGGGATTTCCAAGATTCTTTAGTTAGTTTTATTTTTATTTATTTACAATCCTATTCGTCATGATTTATTTAAAACTTTTCATAAGATAAATTACTTATTAGGGCATAACATGCCTTTGTAAAATTCTATTTATATACAAGTTCACATACCTCACGGGGATCACTCAACACTCGGCCGAAAATGTATTTTTGTGGATCACTCGAGAGCGGCATGGAACTTACTCCTACCATAGGCTTGCCAAGAAATCAATCCTCCTCATTTTTAACTTATATACCTTTGTAAATATCAAGAGGACTTTTTGGGTGAAGGGTGAGGCTTGGGTTAAAGGTAGGTGGTTGGGTTAGTGGTTAGTGGTTAGTAAAAAGGGCGAAAAAGCGTAACAAGCGTCGGTTTTCGAAAGACTTTTTATTTTTGCAATTTTTTTTTATTTTGATGAAGCCAGTATTCAAACAAAGTTATTTTTGATGAACTTGCTTGTTTATTTATTTTGCTTCATCATCAACACATTTTTTTTTGAAAAGTCATACGAAAAACCGAGCTTGTTACTAAAACAAAGGGTGAAAAATAAAAAGGGTTTAGGTGGGTGAAAAGGTGTTTGGTTTGGGTTAAGAAATGAAAAGGTTTAGGCTCAAAGGGGTTAACTAGGGGGATTTTGGGTAGGTGGTAAGAAAAAAGAAAAATAATGGTGTAGAAATAAAAAAGGGTTAGTCCTAATGCCTCCATCATTTACTTACTCGGGTTTAAATTGGTAAGGACCGGGAATGTATCGTCATGGCAAGTTTTAGAGTCGTAAGAACCAAGCGGCTATTCACACAAGAAACGAAAGATGAGCATTTAATTTAAAGGTATATATTTGTATGCTCAATAAAGGCTCAAAACTCACTTTTGTGGGAATGAGTTTTTATGTGATCAAGTATATATAATTAAATTTTAACTAAGCTTGTCATGCCTTTTCATAATTTTCTTATGTTGGTTCTTTTTATCACGACGCTATCGGTTGTAAATTTGTAAAAATATAACTTTTTTAGAATTTTGAAATTCTCAAATTAAACCTAGACAAGTAAAAAAAATTGAAAATTTTTGAAAAAATTTGGGGTGATTAGCGGTTCCAATAGAGTTTTGTGTAAGGCTTGTTATTAGGACTTGCAAGATTCAAGGTTTTAGCATCCCCCCACACTTAATTTACACATTGTCCTTAATGTGTCACAAAAATAAGTTTTTAGGCTGATTAAATGTGTAAAAATGGGTTAAAAACAAGATTTTATGGTACTGGGTAGCTGAACACGGGGTGGTGTTGGCTGAGCACGGCCCAGTGTCTAGACTGCCAGTACCAAAAGTAAACAGAAGGCTGGGCACGGGGGCGTGTCCAGTGAGCACGGCCCCGTATCCAGGTACCTGAAATGGGCATTTTCTACAGAACCTTGGGCACGGGGCGTGTTGGGGTGAGCACGGCCCCGTGCTGAACTTGCTGTAATGAAGAAAAATTGTCGGGAGGCTCTGTTTTTTGCATGGGGTGTTGGTTCAAGCTTCCCTTATCATCCTTCACCATCCCGAGTGTGTTTTATTCCTGAAAAAAAAAACTAAACTAGAAAACGTAAAAGTTAATCTAAACTAAAACTACGGATAGTTCCGCGGAATGCCTCCGTGGTGCGCCACGTTTATAAGGGTCCTTGGCTAGACCCACCTTATCGGGTGGTTCTGGCTCATCTTCAATTAGGGGGTCGTCATTGCCGAATGGATATTTCATTGATCGCTCAAGATCGACACTTCTTTTAAATGCCCCTAATTGAAGAGGTAGATTGTTGAACTTCCGGTTTTTCAAAGCTTTGTGAGTTTTTACAAATGGTCGTCCCAACACTAGAGGAGCGTCATCGAGGATGACAAAATCGATCGGGATTACCATTTGGTTTGTTTGAACCAAGACATCCTCAACTATACCGATTGATTTTATTACTTTCCGATTGGATAGAAAAATGGGTATTTGAAGTGGAGAAAAATCACTAATACTTAATTTTTCGAAAATGTAGTTAGGCATTATGTTAACACAAAGATCTTTATCGATTGTGACATTACTAATAAACGAATTTTGAAAGAAACATGGAACCGGTGTAATGTTAATTTCAAATGGGTCTTCTTTTATTAGTGAGGTTTGATCATCAGTTAACTTAACACTTACCGTTTCGTCAATTTTAGTGTTAGTGTTTAACTCTTTTAAAACTTAGCATGAGTGAGTACTAAACAATGATTTTCAAAAGAAGGTGACAAGAGATTAATTTCTTCAAAATTAGACTCTTCTTGAATTTTAACGTTGTCGGACTCACCTTTTTCGTTGTTTAACTCATGTGTCGGTTTTTCACTTATTTGTTCTTCCATTTTTACACTTTCGGTTATCTCTTCTTTTTTTAATTCTTCTCTTGCGCGAGATTCTCTTATACAGCGATCGATAACTCTTATGTGTTCTAATATCCTATCGGTTACTTCGGTTATAGAAAAAGACTCGGGATTTTCTAAGCTTGAATCCGGTTGTTCGACCCTTTGTTCCTCATAATACTCATATGAAGTAGATGGTTCACACCATTGTTCTTCATTGTAAGCATATGATGGATAAGGGTCGTAATTTTGTTCTTCATAATACTCATATGAGGTGGGTTGTTCACGCCATGGTTCCTCATAATAAGCATACGAAGGTGGTGGCTCATATCTTGGTTCCTCAAAGTATGAGTATGAAGGCTCATACCTTGGTTTATCAAAATATGAGTATGAGGGAGGAGGTTCATACCTTTGGTCTTCATATGATGTGTATGAAGTTGATGGCTCGTACCTGGGTTCCTCATAGTAGGTGTATGAATTGGATGGTTGATATGAGTGACTATTTTGAACCGAGCGTGTGTTACGACAATTAGTACAATAGTTACCCCTATAATCATCCTCCTCATAGGTGTAGTTGTAGCCTCCTGAGTATTGATCCATAAGAATCACTCAGCAGACCACAACCAAGTCCCGAGATCAGAAAACAGAAAAGAAAAACAGAAACAGAGGCTGGACACGGCCCCGTGTTCAGAATCTGTATCTGGGTGTTTTAATTAAATTTACTGATTTCGTTGAGCACGGGGCGTGTTCATAAGCTTCTGTTACTGGGTGTTTTATGAAAAATATGCAGCACGGCCCCGTGTTCAGCGAGCACGGCCCGTGTTCAACCTACTGTAAATGCAAAACTAAACTAAAATGCAGAAAAATGTGGGCCCGTTTTTAAAAGGTTTTGAAAAACTGATTAGGCCGTCGATTTTAAGCTTTCTTAAAATCCTTGTGTCCCCAGCAGCGGCGCCAAAAACTTGATGCGTGTGAAGTGTTATATATATTAGGTGTATATTTTAAGCCCCTTTAACCCTTATTTTTAGCCAAGTTTTAAATTTATAAAACACGATATTTTACTAACACTAAACACACATATGGGCAAGTGCACCCATCGTGAGCGTAGTATAGTGTTGGCAAGATACCGAGGTCGTTCAAGGACACAAGAGCTTTTAGTATCGGTTTATCCTCAACGTCTAATCAAAAATAAAAAGTTAGAAAAATGTTTTAAACTAAGAAAAATAAAAACTAACTAAAATGCTGAAAATAAAAATAAAAAGAAAAACAGATAGACAAGATGAATCACTTGGTTCCGACTCGTATCTAGTGTAACCTTTGATTATTTCCGCACTTTTGCACATATTTAAGAGATTATCTTAGTTATTGTAGTAGGCCCCTCTTTTGAAGGTGACGTTACCCTCACCCCAGTAGTTTGAGTCAGCAAGGATACAATCCTAAAAGGGTGGATTATTGGAAGATAATTAATTAAGTTATTAATGCAAATTATGGTAGGCCCCTGTTTTGGAGGTGACGTTACCCTCGACTAAGTAGTCTGAGTCAGCAGGGATACAATCCTAAATAGCAGGGTTTTAGTATTAATAGTAGTTAACTTATAAGGGGATCAAAGAGTTTGGACCCCCACCATCCAATACCGTTAAGTATTGAAGGAGGTCCTACTAAATTTGACCCAGGTCCATTGCAGGACTTCTAAACGCTAAACAATGGCAAGACCTTTACCAAACCGTTCCCTTAACCCCCGACCAGGTAGCCAACATACCTCCATATAGATCGTGGAGATATGAATGGTGAAAATCTTTTATTTTATATAGACAGTAAAATAATGCCAAGACACCACGGACAAATGATAAGGAAAGATCACCTTCAACATAAGCAACTAGTTATTAAAGTCATTAATATAAAACCAAGTAAAAAGTGCAAAAGATTAGAAATAAAAAGTATTACACTAGACACTTTGTCTTCACCAAGTGATGTAAGAGACTTAGGCAAACATGGCCTTGATTGTCAAGAACTCTTACGATCAATCTTGGATCCCGAGACGACTCACACACTCTACGATGGACAATGGATGATGGTGGTGGATGATGGTGTTATGGTGGTGGTGGGTGGTGGGTGAAGTGTGAGAGAGGTGGTGTGCCAAGGGATGGTTTGAGCTTGAGCCAAGCACTCCTATTTATAGCCTGTACAGAAGCCTGGACACGGCCCCGTGTCCGCTGGACACGCCCCCGTGTCCACCCTTTTCTCTTTCTTCATTAATACAGTTTGTCTTTATTAGCTCCACACGCCCCCGTGTCCGCTGGGCACGCCCCCGTGCTCAAAAGCATATCTGTACTATCAGATTTGGCAAGATTCTGCGTATCTTTGCGTTGACCACGGCCCCGTGTCCGCTGGGCACGGCCCCGTGTCCGCTGGGCACGTCCCCGTGGTGGGCAATAGAAGCTTCTACAGGTTTGTCTTTAGTGCCAGGGCTGTCCATCCTGAGCACTGCCCTGTGCTGAGCTGGGCACGCCCCGTGCTGAGCTGGGCACGCCCCGTGCTGAGCTGGGCACAGCCCCATGCTCATCTTTCTTCTTGTCTTTGCTTTGGGAGATTCTGTCGAGGGGGGTCGGGCATGCCACGTTTGTTCCTTTTCTTGTATTTATGCTAGATTTAGCTGCCTTTTTGCTTCTTTTGTTAATTTGAGCTCATTTAATCCTGAAAATACAAAAGGAAGACAAAAGCACACTTTTCCAACATTAGTACTAAAAAAAGGTTAGTTTTATGCCACAATTGATGTAATTTATATGTTGCATTTTGCACACATCATAACCCCCGAAATCTTGTTTGAGGGGCTTTCTATTTCTGACATACTAGGTCTTTGTGCATGGTGATATCTGGGGTATTATACCTGGACTTCTGATTTTGCGGGAGCAATAGCCTAGTCCTCGTATAATACTTTGCATTGCTTTGTTCTTAAAGCTCGCCCTCAGCATAAAAATGATGAAACATTGAAAAATGCTAATCATGTGCTGTTGAAAATAAAAGATTCTCTAAAGGGAACACATCTAAAGTCGAACCATCATCTCTCTGATTTTGCGGAAGCAATAGCCTGAGCTCTCATGGTCTCGCATTTAACCCCTTACAGATATCATTAGTGTACATTCACCTGTAAGACTGAATATAGGAGTCTGGATACGGGAGTATATTCTGAGGTGGGACACACCAATAAGTTTAAGTCTCTTAAAACACTAATCTCGTATCTCAAAACAGTTGAACTTTGTGTGAAAATTTAAGTGGATCAGTATACTGACAATCTAGGTGAATTGTTTAGAACTAAAAATGTTTGAAGCTTAATGGTGCTAGTGATTTGCTGATATGATCCTTTTACGCAAACTCGCAAAAATATTGTTTGTAAATATTTCTTTACTGCATTTCTTTAATAAAAATCCAAAAAGATTTTCAGTGTGTTTTAGCATAAAATTTTTGAAAATTCAAAAAGTTTTTCGACAACTGATGTTGGAGAGCCGATTTTCAAAATTCCAAGTGCTAAACATGATGAACAGGGTTGGGAGTTTGTTAGAAATGAGAAAAGTTTTAAAATTAATATATCAAATCTGAATGTTATTCCTACAAGAGGTCATCAGAATTTTAAAAAAATGTTAAATCATTTTTTGAACATTTTTCTGCAAGTGATAGTTTGAATTTGATTTAAATTTGTCAAATTTTCAAATTTGTGAAATTTATTTTGAGGTAGAGAATGTGCAGGATAGCCAGGTTACGATACTTGAAGATTTTCCACAAAAGGATATGCAAACAGCAATTCTAGGTTATTGAAAGGGGAAGTTTGAAGATCTTAAGGAATCAAGAGATCTGATCAAGAAAATTAAAGAGAGGATAGAGTCAGGTTGTGATTCTAAAAGAAAAAGGAGAAGAGAAAGAAATTGAGGATGCTTACACTGTCAGATACTTTGGAAAGCATGAAGACTGATGAAGATTGAAGATTCGATGTACTGAAGATTTGTATTAAAGACTCGTCGACATCCAAGGGGGAGTCTGTTGGTGCATATGTCTGTCGACTTCGTCTTGTATCAAGTCTTGTATTAGGTTTGATAGATCAGGGCACGTAATACGAGAAAAATGTCAAATATATGTGTAGAGGCTATTTCGCACGAAATGGAATGTATCTATTTTGTACGAAATGAAAATGCCATTTCGCACGAAATGACAATGGTCATTTCGTGTGAACTGTTTCGTGCGGAATAGTTGTGCCTATATATAGTGGTCTTGTTCATTTCGTTTGTAATTTTTCCGATTCCAGAGCCGAAGTGCTGCTGAAGTGTCTACTTGCTGTAATACATTGTTATATTAATCAAAAAGACAATTAGAGTGAATATCAAGCTGTTTCAGAGTTGATACGTTAGTTTCCGCCTCTCGTATTGACAATAATTCTTCTGAATGACTCGTTTGGTCGTGCAAACGACCCTACACGACTCATCATCACGATGAGGTAAGAACTCGCTAAATCACCACTAGGGTGCTATATATTTTCCATAAGATGTAACCATCATTTGAAACACATTAGGGGTGCTACAACTTTCACAAAATACCTAGACACACATGTATACTGTCCATGACAAATCAACTCTTGACAGCCACTAACCTCATACCCATCAACAACTGCCTTGCCTCATCTCATCTAATGACACACCCATATGCTCACCCCAATGTTCTGAGAAAAATATCACTCATCATCTAAAATCGCACATGCTCACACTAAGGTGAGGAACCGACACCTTAAGTTTATTACCCATACACTATATAGGTATGATATCACCCTGGGATTCCTAACAACCTAATGTCCTATCGACCTTAAGTTCAAGCAACAAACATTAACTCAATAAACAACCTACGCTACCTAGATACACAATACCTAGAAATGATTTGTCTGCAGTTCCGCCTAACATAACCCATGACACATCATTACCCGACGATGATATCTTAACTATCGTAACTTCCCATAGATGCGCATAGATAAGTCTACGCACCCCACGATACTAGACAACTACCCACACGAATATCGACACCTAACACTCATTGTAACACACGACTCACTTGAACATGTTAAAACCACATTCCTGTCATAAATAAAAAAAAATAGGTAAACTACATCGTTTATTAAACATTCTAAGTAAGCATGTACGCCAACCCCGAAAACATATAAATATAGGGGGAGGGGTTAGAACTCATAATTGGCATTTAGGTCCCTCTAAATCCAAATCCTTGCAACTTGTTCCCAAAGCTACCATGAACTAACTTCAGGAAATCTCAAATGCGCCCCCATAAGTTCTAAACAATCCAATGTCACTTCATAGACAAAAACCCTGTCAATTAAATATGTCAAAATAAACTTAACAGTGAAATTCGGGGTGTGACATTTACCGCGACGAACTGAATCGATATTGTATTCACTTTTTTAGCTTTTCAACGTGACACTATATAATTTGTTGAAAACAGAGTTGTATTCGAAAAATAGTAATTTGCTACTGTATGCTATATCGAGTGTCGATAACTGAACCAATACCGGTCACACAACATCGGTGTCGGTAACCACATTTGGTTTTTATGGTTTTCAATCGATGTAGACAATGTATCTATATCGCACCATTGTGATGAACCGAACCGATCCCGACAGAAAGCCACTGGGAAGTGAGAGAAATCCACTAGTTAAAAGTATACATAAAAGATACACTGGCAAAAAAACTATAGCCACTCATGACTCGATACTCTATCATATCCATTCTCCCCCACCTACTACAATAGACTTTCTTTACGAATAAAAAATCACTACACTATATTGACGGTTTGCCAGGGCCTATTAGTTCACGCCCGTCCTCAAAATCAACGGTGTGAGGATAGTGAAACTTAAATAGCGCTATCAACTAATATCCCGTTCGCCAGACCCCGACGATTAATCTGTATAGAAAGTGGGAACTTCATGATAGAGTTTTGTTTAGTACGCTAGTTCATGAAATATAAATAGCATATAACCGTATTCTAAACCAGGAATACTAGGCAATCCCAGACCAAGGAAAGTGTTGTTCGTACCATTTTTCGTTCCCAACCACCGGGAATACATGCTTTTAGTGAAGTGTGTGAACTTACCTTTGTTTTGCTCGACAGGTGTAACGCCCTGCTTCTTCGTACTTTCCATAATTAGAAAGCGTTGTTTGTATTTCTATTTTTGGAAGTCTTGTATTCTTGTAATCGTATTTTCTTTGTAATCGTTGTAAAATCCGAGACTTGGATCATAACTGAAGATTTATATTTCTTTAAATTAATGTTATACATATTTCATACATGTTCATACGTTCGGGTTAATCATACATGTGATACTTTATCCATGACTCATGTAAACACGATACATATTCTCGACATCCATACTTCTTTATACTTGTTTTATATTTGTTTTTATGATTTAACTACATTACATACCCTTACATATGGTCCTTTATACTTAAAACACCTTATAACAACATGAAACGTTAATATATGTAAGTATAGGGGTTATAATTCTCAAAAATCAAACAAAATCCACCAGATGACTGGCTCGCGGCCCACGACCCCATCTACCATCTCGGCCGCGCCCTGTGAGGGAGTCTGATCAGCAGACTCCTTCAAAAAGCTCGCGGATTGGGCGATTTTGAGTGTTTTAGTTGTGTTTCTTGCATTAAATGGACACCTAACTCAACCCTAATCCTTCCCTATAAAACCCAACTCATTTCCACACTTCTCCCACTTTACAAACTCACTAATCTCACTCTCAAACACTCCAAATCAGTTGCAAAACAGTAGCAAAAGGCAGAATCATACCAAGTTACAAAAGTGAGCATAACTTCAGTTATACTCCATCTTTTTCATTCATTCTTTCTTCTAAGCACTTGGAACAACCTTAGGTATGTTTCCACAGGTTTTCCATGGAAAACCAAGGCTGGAACATCAACCAAATAAGGTTAAAAGTGCAAGAGAGTTTCTGTTTTATATAAACACTTTGGTAAACATACTTTAACTTATGATTACTTCATACATTCCTATGTCCTTATACCACTAATCAAGACTATGAATATGTGTGCTTAAAACAAGGCTGTAACATGTAAATCCAGAGGTTTTAATCCTCAAAACTATCTGTTTTAAATGGGTTTTAACCCACAAGTGATGTACAAGTCTTGAACTTGAATATGTGTGATTATTTGGATAGACTGGGCTATCCTACTTACAAATCCACACATCACTTGATGTTTCCTTCTTAGATAGTTAGTTAGTTTATTTCTTTATTTCATTTCCTTATTGTACATTCATGACCATGCTTGTTGTCTTATGACAACTTGTGCATTGGTGAATACAAAAGAGGTTCCAAAATGGAAGATTTATCTTCCTACCTCATGCATGACTTCTATGATAATGTTGTTATACTTGATGGACTAGAACTTATAATATATACCATATAACATATATAATATCCAAAGTAACTGAACTTCTGATGATAACCTAATGGTTATTTGTCAAAATACTAAGTTACATCATCTATGAACTTAGATCTAGTCACGATTCTAATGGGTACTTTAACCCATGAAATCATTCAAACCCTTGGGTTTTCATAGTGTCATGAATGAGTGCTAGGTGCCGGATGGTTATTTTTCTCATATGCTACTTTCCTTATACTTTAAATCCCGAATTCCTATTCCCCTGTTAAACATTCAATACTCATACACCTATGTTTCCTCGTGTAGAAGGACTCGGTGTTCTATCCTAAATCAAACAACAAACCCTCACGGATTAACAAGTGGAAGCTGCAAAACCGTGAGTATACTCGATCCCATTTTACTTTTAACACTTTGGGTGCAACATGTATTCTATACAAAAACACGCAACACTTGAAACTTATTTTAATCACACTCTATCCACATTTAAACATGAAATAATTTGATGCTTGTTAATCTCATATGCTATGTAAACTTTTGTGTCTTTATATGCTCATTAACTTTGCTAGCCTACCTTAACAAATATAGCGCTACAAGATTAATACACCACCCATTAGTCTCGGGGTATTGTTAAGTCAAACATGTTAACTGATGCGTGTGAAGTGTTATATATATTAGGTGTATATTTTAAGCCCCTTTAACACTTATTTTTAGCCAAGTTTTAAATTTATAAAACACGATATTTTACTAACACTAAACACACATATGGGCAAGTGCACCCATCGTGAGCGTAGTATAGTGTTGGCAAGATACCGAGGTCGTCCAAGGACACAAGAGCTTTTAATACCGGTTTCTCCTCAACATCTAATCAGAATAAAAAGTTAAGAAAAATGTTTTTAACTAAGAAAAATAAAAACTAACTAAATGCTGAAAAATAAAATAAAAAGAAAAAACAGATAGACAAGATGAATCACTTGGTTCCGACTCGTATCTAGTGTAACCTTTGATTATTTCCGCACTTTTGTACATATTTAAGAGATTATCTTAGTTATTGTAGTAGGCCCCTCTTTTGAAGGTGACATTACCCTCACCCCAGTAGTTTGAGTCAGCAAGGATACAATCCTAAAAGGGTGGATTATTGGAAGATAATTAATTAAGTTATTAATGCAAATTATGGTAGGCCCCTCTTTTGGAGGTGACGTTACCCTCGACTAAGTAGTCTGAGTCAGCAGGGATACAGTCCTAAATAGCCGGGTTATAGTATTAATAGTAGTTAACTTATGAGGGGATCAAAGAGTTTGGAACCCCGCCATCCTGTTAGTGCACTACGTCTATTGACTTCGTCTTGTATCATGTAATAGGATAGAATTATCAGTGCACGAGGTTCGAGAAACTGAGAAATGAGGTTAAAGTGAAGATTTCGCTTAAAGTGAACTGGTGACAAGTTCAAGCGAAATCATCCACATCAGATTTCGCTTCAAGTGGTTCGCTTGAACTGGTTCGCTTCAACTAGTTTAGGTTACCATCAAGCGAAATCATCACATCTATATATAGGTGCACTTGGTTATTCATTTGTAACTTTCGGATCTGAGTAGCGAAGCTCTGTCGGATCGTCTCTAGGTTGTAAAACAATTTTATATCAATATAAGAGACATTATAATTACATCGAGTGTCCGTATCTTTGATTCCGCCTCTGATTCGGATAAAAGACTCTTCTGATCGACTCAATCGGGTCATACAACGATCCAACAAGTGGTATCAGAGCTCAGGAGGAAGAGTTTAGCTCGATTGCAATTAGATTCTGACTTCTACACTTTCTTTTTCAAACTGAACGAGATTTTATGGTCAAAATAGATTGAACTTCTCACTGAACATGCAAAACAACAGTTTAACAAAGCCTTGAAAGTTTGAGACCGAAATTCGCATTAAAAGTGACTGAATTGGATCAAAAACTAGATTTCGCTTGAATAGTGTTCGTGGATTTAATTGATTTCGCTTCAAAACCAGATTGTTTGGACTATTTCGCTTGAACATCTGAAGCGAAATAGTATTATGTTCTTGGATTTCGCTTGAAACTCTGAAGCGAAATAGACTTCCTGAAGCGAAATAGTTGATTTCGCTTGAAACTTCTGAAGCGAACTTGATTCTGCTGGTTTTCGTTTGAAAACATCTGAAGCGAAATAGTTGGGTTCGCTTGAAACTGATTGGATTGAATCTTGTTTTGTTGAAGCGAAATAGGTTCTTGGGATTTCGCTTGAAGTTATCATTAGTTGATTTCGCTTCAGCTGGTCAAACAAAGTTGATTTCGCTTGAAGAATCAACTTGTGTTTCTGATTGAATTTCCTAGTTCGATTGAAAAGTGAAATTTCGTGTCAAGATTATTTCACGTCAACAGGGTATCAATCTATTTCAGGATATTATTGTGTATACTGATTGTTTGTTTGTTTGTTTGCAGGTGATTTACACAGTACAAATATCAAGAATTCAAAATGTTTGATGAACTGGAAAACATTAAATTTGAAAGAATGAACAATTGGACTTGTTGTTCTTCTTCTGAGAAAAAGGAGGTTTTAGTTGAAAGATTTGAATATTTCATGTGTCGAAAGGATGAAACGTTGGATGAGTTGGAAATACGGTTTAAAAATTTAATGGACAGTTTGAGAAACAAGAATATTAGAATATCAAATGATGAACAGATATCGAAATTGGCAAATGCATTACCTGCTAAATGGGATAAATTCTTGGTTGATCTAAAAAGGGAAGATTTTTTTCAAGAACTTTATCCAACACAGTTCTTTAATGAGATTAATGGAGAGGTTCGTAATGAAAATAGGAAAAAGAAGGAAATTTTGACCAAAATGGAAAAGAATTTACAAAAATTGGAATTGGATATTATTACTGAAATTGATAATAGAATTCGTGTGTGTCTTGAAACAAAGAGTATTTTGAAATATGATATTAAAGGGAAATGTTATATTGATGAAAGTATGAATCCTTTTGATTTCGTTAAACTCTTTTGTGCAGGAACATATAAGATGGAAACAAAGGATATTCCAAAGAACAAAGAATCTTTGAAGCTTGGATCTTCAAGTTCAGAATCAGTGTGCTCTAAATGTGACAACTTTAAGGCTGAAAATGACAAACTTTTGAAGGATGCAGAAAGTTTGACATCAGAAGTCGAGAAGTTGAGAGATGAGAAGCAAACTGATGATAACCAGATTCTTATGTTGCAGGGAATTTGTGAAAATTTGAAGTCTGAAAATGTCAAACTGCTTAGTGATTTGAACAGTTTGACATCAGAAAACAAGATTTTGAAAGAAAAAGAAAAAGAGTTTGAAAATGAAAAATTAAAATTTGAAAATGATTTCAAAAGTCAGTTAAAGATTTTAGAAGATGAGAAAGATGTTTTTGGTAAAGATAATCTTGAAAAACAAATTGAAATCAATTCTCATCTTGCTAAAATCATTCAGCTTGAAAAAGAAGCTGAAAAAGCTCGGACTAAAATCAAAGAGCTTGAAGTAAAATTGAAAGGTTTTGTGACTTCTACATCACATGTTTGTCCAAAACAAATCAATTTCAAAATTAAAAATGTCAAAGTTGAAGATTGTGATGAGATATCTGATGATGAAAAAGAGAAGAATAGAAAAATATTTTTAGAAAAATTTCAAAATACTGTTCTGCAATCTACTGAAACAGGTGAATGTTCTAAACAAAAACCTGTTAAGAAGAATGCAGAACAGAAACAAAAAGATAGAAATTTGAAAAATTCTAAAATTGAAATTAAAAGCTCATCAGATAAATCATCCAATCATTATCAAAAATCACAAAAAGTTAAAAATGAAAACTCACAAAATGTTGGTAATAAGTGGTGCAGGTTTGACCACAGTGCTCAAAAGACAAATCCAGCATTGAAGAGGAGAAATGATTATAACCAAGCTAAACAATGTTATGATCTGAAGGTTTGGACTGACAGAAGTGGATGGTACGATAACAGAATGTGCTACACCTGTGGTGTGAGAGGACACATTGCTGTTAACTGCCAGAATTGGAGTTATGAAACAAGAAGATGCTATAATTGCCATATCAGAGGACATATTGCCAGAGATTGCCCAAGGAGATCTATGGGAAGATCGAGGGTTGAATCTCAAAGAACGGTAAAGAAGCTAGTCAAAGTCAAGCCTCATGAACAGAAGGTTCTAAAACCTAAAGTTCAGGATCAGACAATTCAAGAAAAGAAAGTTAAACTTTCACAGGGGCAGAAAGATAGACTACGAATGAAAAGGAAGAAGGCGAGAGAATACTTGGAGAAGATTTTGTCTTCGGGTTCATCGGTTGGTTCGAATAATAGTTCTGATGAATCGATTCACTCGACAGCAAAGTCAAGCAAATCGAATTTTTCAGATACAAATCTGAGGACAAAAGAGAAAAAGGAAAAGAAGAAAATGGTCGGCAATGAATCTGATGTTTCAAAGTCAGACAAGCCACCATCAGGCAATGAATCTGGATCATCTAAGTCAGATAAGCCAAGTTCAGGCAATGAATCTGATTCCACAAAATCAGAGGAGCCACAAGTTGAGGTAAAGAAGGAAGAAACTGTTCTTTTGATGAATGATGAAAAATTTCCTCCATTACAAGCCACAAACACAAAATCAAAAGGTGTTGATGCTGGAAAAATGTTTAATAGCAATGTTAAACATATTTTTAGTAAGATGGTTGATGGTAAAGAAAAAGGAGTGAAAGAGTTTTATGAAGAAAAGAGAAAAGCTCAAAATACACCCAAGGACAGTCAGGATTGGGTGAAACTTTTCAAATAGAAAAATCTGACTTGCCGGAGTTTCCAGGTTGGTAAGTGTGAAGCAGGTATCGGCATCATTCTTGAGAAATTCACAGGATGGTAACTGTGATATTTCGTCTTACAAGTGGTTAATCAAGGACATTAAGTTGTACTTGATTTTCTACAAGTGTTTGTGGTGTTTGTTCTTATATTGTTAAAATTTTTCAAAATGATTAAAAGAGAACAAGGTGATGTGATAACCCCGAATCCACAAGTGATGGATAAACAAACTAATGTTTCCGGAAAAACCATTCTGATTAAAACAAACTTAAGTGTTTTGAAATCATTATGGGAAAATAGTTTGTTGTAAGGGGAGTGTTGATTGAACATGCCGAAACCCTCACGGCTGAACAAACATGATTACTTTCATCAGATTGAAAAACGGTTTTCAAACTGTAAAAATCAATGTGTTGTATATCATGGGGGTATGTATATTTTCTGCAAAACAGAGCATGAGATGCAGAAAATGGATGGCGAGACAAAGCTATCAGTGTTGGTTGTCAAATTTTCTTTAAATGGTTTTGCATTTTAGGGGGAGTAATATTGTTAGAAAATACAAAAACATTTGAAAATTTGAAAAAGTAAAAAACATGATAAAATTCAAAAATTGAGTTTTTGCGTAAAAAGAGGAAATGATAGTACATCAGTAGACAGTTACAGTATGCTAAAGAAATGGAAAGTTTAAATGTGTTAAACGATCTCACCGTGGATGTGTCGGTAGATTTTTATACATTTAGTAAACTTTTTCGGGATATAAACCTAAATTCAAACACTTGCTTATTTCGTGGGGAACACTACTTGGATATATAGGTAACCCCTGAAATCTCGTTTGAAAGGTCTCATAATCTGATATACTAGGTCTTTATACTCTATGATGTCTGGGGTATTATTCCGGGACTTCTGCTGAACGGTAGTTCTGACCTAGTCCTTGGATAATACTTTCTGCAAATGCTTGAAACATAGCATTAAACCCTCAGCATGCTGAAACAATAAAATTGATAAATGCTGCTGTTGTAAGCAAAAAGATCCTCTAAAGGGGACATACCGTAAAGTCGAAGCTGATATCTTTCTGCGTATACGGAAGTATCGATCTGAGATCCCTCGGCCCTCGCATACCTAATTTATATACAGATATCATTGTAGTATACTCACCTGTAAGACTGATTATTGGGATTCTGGATACGGGAGTATATTCAAGAGGTGGGACACATGAATGAGTTTAAGTACTTAAGACATCTAATTCGTATCCTGAATCAGTTGAACTTTGTGTGAAAATTTAAGTGGATCAGTATATCGACAATCTAAGTGAATTGTTTAATACTTAAAGTGTTAAAAAGCTCAACGGTACTTGTGACTTGTCAAAAACTGATATGATCCTCTGACGCATACTCAAACAAAAATATTGTTTGTAAATATTTCTTTATTGCTTTATATTTTCAGAAAATACAAAAAGATTTTGATTTCTGCTTTATTTTCGACAACTGATATCTGAATTGCTGAGTTTCAAAATCTATGTAAGCTGATTGTGTTTCTGAAAATAAAACAAGTTCATTAATTTGAAACTTGAATTAAAATCAAAAATTTCAAAAACAGTTTGTGATATCTCCAAGGTCATTAACTTGAACTTGGATGATAAACTGTGAGGGAGTTGGATTCTTTAATACTGCTAAATCTATACAGGTTGTTGATAGGGGGAGTGGTTTAGAGAAGTTAATTGGAATTGCCAGGTTATGATTCCTGGATAGTCTAAAATGTTGTTACTTATAAACGTATGAGTGATTGCAGATAGTCCAGACTATGATCCCAAAAGCAGAGTCTAAGGGGGAGTCTGAAGACAAAATGAAAGTTAGGAGCTTATATCTGGAAAGCTAGGTGTCGATCCCAAAGCACGGAAGCTTGATGAAAGGGGGAGCCTGAAGCTGATAGAAGAAGAGATAGTTGGATGCTTACAATGTTACAATCTAAGTGAGGATGCAGAATGATCAAGACTGAAGATGTATCATATTGAAGAATAGTCACTGAAGACTTCGTCAATATCCGAGGGGGAGTCTGTTAGTGCACTACGTCTATTGACTTCGTCTTGTATCATGTAATAGGATAGAATTATCAGTGCACGAGGTTCGAGAAACTGAGAAATGAGGTTAAAGTGAAGATTTCGCTTAAAGTGAACTGGTGACAAGTTCAAGCGAAATCATCCACATCAGATTTCGCTTCAAGTGGTTCGCTTGAACTGGTTCGCTTCAACTAGTTTAGGTTACCTTCAAGAGAAATCATCACATCTATATATAGGTGCACTTGGTTATTCATTTGTAACTTTCGGATCTGAGTAGCGAAGCTCTGTCGGATCGTCTCTAGGTTGTAAAACAATTTTATATCAATATAAGAGACATTATAATTACATCGAGTGTCCGTATCTTTGATTCCGCCTCTGATTCGGATAAAAGACTCTTCTGATCGACTCAATCGGGTCATACAACGATCCAACACATCCAATACCGTTAAGTATTGAAGGAGGTCCTACTAAATTTGACCCAGGTCCATTGCAGGACCTCTAAACGCTGAACAATGGCAAGACCTTTACCAAACCGTTCCCTTAACCCCCAACCAGGTAGCCAACATACCTCCATATAGACCGTGGAGATATGAATGGTGAAAATCTTTTATTTTATATAGACAGTAAAATAATGCCAAGACACCACGGACAAACGATAAGGAAAGATCACCTTCAACATAAGCAACTAGTTATTAAAGTCATTAATACAAAACCAAGTAAAAAGTGCAAAAGATTAGAAATAAAAAGTATTACAATAGACACTTTGTCTTCACCAAGTGATGTAAGAGACTTAGGCAAACATGGCCTTGATTGTCAAGAACTCTTACGATCAATCTTGGATCCCGAGATGACTCACACACTCTACGATGGACAATGGATGATGGTGGTGGATGATGGTGTTATGGTGGTGGTGGGTGAAGTGTGAGAGAGGTGGTGTGCCAAGGGATAGTTTGAGCTTGAGCCAAAAACCTCTATTTATAGGCTGAACAGAAGCTTGGGCACGGTCCCATGTCCAGTGGGCACGGCCCCGTGTCCACATCCTTCTCTTTCTTCATTTAATGTTGTTTTGTCTTTTTAGTTGACCACGCCCCCGTGTCCGCTGAGCACGACCCCGTGTCCGCTGAGCACGACCCCGTGTCCGCTGAGCACGACCCCGTGGTGCCGAAGAATCTTTGTACTATGCAGATTTGCTGGATTGTGCGATCTTATAGTTGACCCCGGCCCCGTGTCCGCTGAGCACGGCCCCATGGTGGGCAATAGAAGCTTCTACCACTTTGTCTTTTCTGCTGACACTTGGGCACGCCCCCGTGCTGGCTGAGCACGGGGCGTGTTCAGGCTTCTGATCTCTTGTTTTGCTTGGGAAGATGTTGTCGTGGGGTCGGGCATGCCACGTCTTGTTCCTTTTCTTGTATT
>JARYGA010022939.1:0-34291 GCA_030545235.1 Helianthus tuberosus
TTAAGGGGATTTACACCACAGTTTTGGGAAAACTGCAAGTTCATGTAATTTTTGGCAATTTACACATATGTTGATTAGTTGTTGTGATGAAAGTTGTTCTGATCAAATAAAGAAAATTGTTGAGTTGGTTTGTTAAAGAAAATGATACGCTTGAAAGCGTGGCCACCTCCAATTACAGAGGAAACTCTGGCGAAATTTTTCTAAAAACCTAACACTTAGAACTATTTACACTACAAGTGTTGGAATTATTTTTGACATGTTTTCGAAATATAAATTTCGCCATGACTTTATTTACTAAATATTCGGAGGTGGGATTTTCACAAAATTTAACGTGATAAATATATATTTTCACACACTGTTTATGATTATTTTGTGAAGATACATAAATATTATTTTTAGAGTAAAAATAATATTTACGAACGTTAACGAATCCAAAATAATACGAACGCTTTCACCATAAATATATAAGTCACACCGGTAAGTATATTACCACTCGATTGTTAAAACGTAACTTACGCACTTACGGAAATATTTATGAACGCGTATTTTAACAACGTATTATTGAAGAAAAATTATGTGAAATGAAAATATAATATTTTTGAGAAAAATACTTATATTTTGGAATTGGAAATATATATATATATATTAAGTGAGACTTAATGATATAATTTGAACGCACATGTATTGAATCCCCCACCCTTGGGAAGGAAAATAATTACCAAGTATTACAGAATGTAAACACGAAATAGTTGACTAACTATTTCCCAAAAACTTAAACCATAAAGCTAAGGCACGGCCGTCCGTCTAATAGAGTTAGCACGTGTAGGTCGTCATACAGCTGATTGATTTGGAGGCATACTTGGTAGAGACGCACCACTGTGAGTTCATGTCCCCCTTTTCTCTAACTGTTTTCAGTTTTCTTAACTGCGGGGGTGAAATACATGTTACTATGATTACGAATGTTTCTTACATGGTATGGTCAGCTAAGGAAGGAACTGTTAGGTTATGTGATTGGGTAGGTGAAACCTTAAGAACATTAGTCCTCGTAGTACGATCGAGGGATACGAGTGATAGGCCTATTTGAGCATAACAAACACCACCCATGCGCCCGCAGGTTGGACCATGTGGTGACCTTGTCTTAACACCACCCATGCGCCCGCAGGTTGGACCATGTGGTGACCCCGTCTTAACACCACCCATGCGCCCGCAGGTTGGACCATGTGGTGACCTTGTCGTAACACCACCCATGCGCCCGCAGGTTGGACCATCTGGTGACTTTGTCCTATCCCCTCCCATGCGCCCGCAGGTTGGACCATGTGGATACACAATAACTGATATGTTTCCTTATTTGCTTTCATACCAGAGTTTACAAAACATTCATACTTGCAATGATTACAAAGGTTTATTCGCGCGCACATACTAAACACATGAACTCGCTCAACATTATTGTTGATTTTTCAACTTACATGTATTTCAGGAAAATAAAGGATCTGGCGCGGTATGTTATGTTTTCCCGCTGCATATGGGTTCCAAGGTCATCCGGGTTTAGGAAATGTGACTTTTTCCTGGACGAGTCACAAATCTTAAACTGCGTTTATTTCATGTTAATGGTTATGTTTTTAAAGACAATGTTTTATGTTACGATGTTGTAAGTCTCTAAGACAATGGTATGTTACTCTGGTTTTAAAACTTAATCAAATGGATGATCTTGCATGATTTTATTTCATATAGCTTTGTTATGGTTAAGCTATGGTATTAAGAAGTCACACCAAAATTAACCACGCTTCCGCAAAGCCAGGGTGTGACAGCTTGGTATCAGAGCTCTGATCATATCGAACTAGGATTCCTTCTCGAGTCTAGACTATGATCACTAGGGCTCTCACGAAAACATTTTTCTGCATACCACTTAAGTCCAGATCCAAAACTTTTTACAAACAAATGTTGAGCACGTTGATTTATTATAGGCTCAGCCTGGAGGGCTGAGGCTCGGTCTGGAGGATCGAGGCTCGGTCTAGGTGACCGAGGTAGTTGGCTAGTGAGGCTAGGAAGAGTAGGCTCAGTCATGAAGGCTGAGGCTCGGTCAAGGGGACCGAGGCTCGATCTAAGAGGTCGAGGTGGAGGATAGAGCAGTCTTAGAGACTGGGAAGAATTTGGCTAGTGGGACTAGGAAAATTATTTGATTGACTATCATGTTTATATGATTATATGATTGATTATTATACGTATATGTGTTTGTGTTACAAACGTCATGCTTTCATCAAGTACTAGAAAGATGGACACTACGAATCCCATGGCCATAGTATCAGACGACATAGTTTCATCGAAGCACGAGGTGTACATTTCCGATACTACCGGCACAGACAATGACGACTTTCAGCCCTTTTGCGCTGCCTGAAGTCGTAGCAGAGCCTACTGATGGCCATCTTGTTGGGAATTTGCCCCCTTGCCGCTTATCCTGTTGTTGATATGCCCCCCCTCCCGACGTGGCCTCTGACGACGATAACGATCTACTGGAGGAGGACCCATTCGAGGGCAGGGCCCTATTGCTGCTGGTATTAGACTACTGCATGCGGACGCTCCTGTAGGGGAAACTCATGTCCATTCCCCTATCCCAGACTCATTTGAGTTTCTGACATCCGCATCTTCGCACATACAGGGAATGCAGCACCACTCACATGACGCCGACCCTGATATGGCATCATCAGCTGCACCGGATCCCGCCCACAGCTTTGAGTTGATCACGATATTGGGGTTGATCCTGCTTTTCCACCTGGTTTTGATCCAGACCATGACCTTGAGTTCATACACTTAGACCAGCCCTTGGAGGATCCTGTAACCCCCTGTGTTTGTTGATCCAGCTGATCTTGAGATGGAGTTTTTGATCCGGAGCCGGCCGTGGCCCCTGAGCCAGGCGCTGCTCCTGACCCCGCATTGGAGCATGACCCTGTTCATGCCAATGCACCTACTGTTGCTCCTTGATTGATCATCTGCTTGGACGAGAGAAAATTTGGGGTAACTGTGCAAGATAATTTATTATTACGGGGGCCCACGTAATAACGATTTGTAGTGCACAGGAATCCTGGTGGACTCTGCGGGTCAAGCTAATGATAACCAATGCAGCAGGAAATAACTTAAACATGAATGACCAAGGCGATGTAGCCTCGAGTTCATTCTATTACGAGCAACAAGCCAAATTGGCAAGCCTATGTGAAGGCTCAGAAATTTACTTCCCCACTCATACAGTGAGTATAATTGCGTGTGAAATTGGGTGATTACATGATGGCTTATGTTGCTATATACACCTCATAGACAATTGAAACGTTGTCTAACCCGCTTCACACCACTTCGACAAAAAGGGAATGTCACCCAGACGTGACACAAACACCAGTACGTTGCCAAGGACAGAAGCCGAGCTGCAAGAACGCATCTCACAGATAAATGCACGACATAAAGCCCTCCGCTCTAAGTACAACGATGGCATTATTGGAGATAACCCTCCAACTGGCTGCACCTATAAACAGTTCCTGAACTGCAAGCCTTTGAACTGTGACAGAACAGGAGGCGCCGTTGCATTTGTTCGTTGGTCCGAGAAGACCGACTCCATTCTAAGAATGAGAAACTGTTCGCCCCAACAGAGTGTTACCTATATCTCGGGATTATTTCTAGATAACTCACTCTCATGGTGAAACCTTC
Source organism: Helianthus tuberosus (assembly GCA_030545235.1). NCBI lineage: Eukaryota > Viridiplantae > Streptophyta > Magnoliopsida > Asterales > Asteraceae > Helianthus > Helianthus tuberosus. The sequence continues at coordinate 3,694 of JARYGA010022939.1, forward strand.
AGTCTCAGACCCTTGGCACAGACGCTGCTTATGCACTGAGCTGGGACGAGCTCAAGGAAATGATTGAGAAGAAATGTTGTTTTAGGACTGGAATTTAGAAGCTTGAGGTGGAGTTCTGGAATTGAAAATGGACGGACCAAAGATTCCTGAATACGTCCAGCAATCTCACGACTTGTCTAGGGTCGCCCCCCTACTTAGTCAAACCGGAGTTCAAAAGGATTAAACGATTCATTTGGACACTTGCACCCCAGATCAGGGATATGGTTACTACCTCGAAGCCCTCAACCATTGCAGAGGCTATCAATATGGGTGATTTATTTATAACATGAGATGTTATGTGATTGATTTGTTTATAACATGAGATGTTATGTGTTGATATTGTTGTATACTTACGTACATTTACCTACTATGACCTGACCCATACAATCATCATTTTGAAGATGCCTCCAAGACGGGATGTACGCATACCCACCAACGAGGCGGAACTTCAGGGAATCATTGCTGCAGTCATCGCACAATACGAGGCCCATCACTCCGAGCGCAACGGAGGTACCTCAGGAAATAACCCACCCAACGGCTGCACTTACAAGCAGTTCTTAGGCTGCCAGCCCCTACATTTTGACGGCACTGGGGGTGCTGTAACCTTCGTACGCTGGATTGAGAAGACGGACACTGTTTTGCGTGAGAGCAAATGCGCCCCAAGAGATCAGGTCACGTACATTTCCGGGCTGTTCCGAGATGGGGCTCTGTCATGGTGGAAACTTCAGGTTCAGACAATGGGCGAGGCTGCTGCGTATGCTCTATCATGGGACGAGCTGAAAGAGCTAATGCATAAAAAGTACTGTTCGAGAACAGAAAGCCAGAAGGTAGAAACTGAGTTCTGGAACTTGAAGATGGAAGGTCCAAAAATAGCTGAGTATGTGGAGAAGTTCCAAGTTCTATCGCGTATCGTTCCTTACATGGTAGATCCGGAGTTTAAGAGGATTGAGCGTTTCATTTGGGGATTGGCACCCCAAATCATGAGCATGGTAACGACATCAAAGCCTGCAACAATCACTGAGGCCATCAATCTAAGTGTAGCCCTGACGGAAGAGGCAGTCAGGATGAACAAATTTTCAACGTCTGAGGAGAAGAAGGAGACTCATGTAGAGTCATCTGGGGACAACAAGAGGAAGTTGGCAAATTTCAAACAGGGTACCTAGTCGAGTAGCAACGACAAGGCCAAAAAGAGAAAAGAGTACACGGGTATCCTACCAAAGTGCGACAACTGTCGACGCCCCCATAACGGGCGGTGTAGATATGGAAAATGTGGTAACTGTGGCAAGGTGGGACATGTCAAGGAAACGTGTCGGCAAGGTACTAAACATGGAAATAGAGGTCAAGATGGTAACGGAAATCGCGGAGGAAATAACGACGACAATAACTATCAAGGCAGGGAAGCTGACGATCAAGACTGTGGCCAAGCATGTTTTAATTGCGGTGATGTGGGGCATTTCAGGAAGTATTGCCCTAAGAACACTCAGGCACGTGGATGAAAGCTCAACAGCGGGGATAGAATCCAAGCGTGGATATCGGTACGTCTCATAATAGTCAATGCTATGCTCTATTTGACAGTATTGCCAAATTTTAGCTTCAGAAAATATAGTTGTTTTAGTAGTAAGTAACCTAGATACCCAGTTCTCGATAGAACAAGCCTAACGAAAGCTTCGATGTGATAATTGGGATGGACTGGTTGTCGAACAACCCGGCGGAGATTGTCATCCGCGCCCCGACGACGAACGGAGAAATGATTGTGATTCATGGAGCAGGATACGCTCCTACGGATTATCAGACAAAGAAGACATGAAAATTTTCGCACACAGGATGTGTTGCATTCTTGGCTCATGTCGTGGAAAAAGAAGCCGAAGAACCGAAACTCGAAGATATCCCTGTGATTGGAAGATACCCCGAAGTCTTCTTCGAAGACTTGCCGGAATCGTCTCCTCAACGATTAGTCGAATCCCGCGTCGATCTAATTCCAGGAACTGCACCCGTAGTCGTTGCATCGTAGCGACTTACATTTTCGGAGATGCAAGGATTGACGGAGAAGTTTTAGAAATGGGTAGAGAAGGAAGATAACAGACCAAAATTCCCTTCTGGGGGTAACCCCATTTCTACTCGTCAAAAAGAAGGATGATGATTTTCAAATAAACATCAACTACCGGGAGCTGAACAAGCTGACGGTCAAGAATAGATATCCTCTGCCAAGGATTGATGATCTATTCGACCAACTGCAAGGTTCAAGCTTTTATTCAAAGATCGACCTTCGATCTGGATACCATCAGTTAAGGATACAAGGGGAGAGTATCCCAAAGACAGCCTTCAGAACTCGTTATGGACACTACGAGTTCCTTGTTATGACGTATGGATTGACAAACGCACCTGCAGTCTTTATGGACTTGATGAATAGAGTTTGCAAGTCGCACTTGGACAAGTTCGTGATTGTGTTTATCGACGACATCTTGATTTATTCAAGAACAAAGGCTGAGCACGAGCCGCATCTAAGAGCTATTTTTGGAGCTGCTAAAGGAAGAACAGTTGTATGCCAAACCCTCTAAGTGCGAATTTTGGCTACATGAGGTCCAATTTCTTGGACATGTGGTAAATGGAGATGGAATCCATGTGGATCCAATCAAGATCAAAGCGATTGAGAATTGAGAAACGCCAAAGACGCCAACCAAGGTTCGACAATTCTTGGATTTGGCTGGCTACTATCGAAGGTTCATTGGGGATTTCTCAAAAATCGCTCAACCTTTGACACTCCTCATGCAGAAAGATAAAAAGTTTGATTGGGGAATCAAACAGGAAGAAGCGTTCCAGATATTGAAGGATAAGCTCTGCAATGCGCCAATCTTAGCACTACCAGGAGGTACAAATGATTTTGTGGTATACTGCGACGCTTCGCGTCAAGGATTGGGTTGTGTGTTGATGCAACGCCAAAAGGTTATTGCTTACGCATCGCGTCAATTGAAAGTGCACGAAAAGAACTATACCACACATGATTTGGAACTTGGCGCAGTGGTTTTTGTATTAAAGATCTGAAGACACTACCTTTATGGTACAAAGTGTACAATCTTTACAGATCACAAGAGCCTACAGCATATATTCAACCAGAAGGAGTTGAATATGAGGCAAAGACGATGGGTTGAGTTGCTGAACGACTACGACTGCGAGATAAAGTATCATCCAGGGAAGGCGAACGTGGTCGCCGATGCCCTAAGTCGTAAAGAGAGAATCAAGCCCATAAGGGTTAGAGCTTTGGAAATGATTATTCAGACCGATCTTTCCTTGCGCATTCGTACCGCGCAAAAGGAAGCTCTCAAGGAAGGAAACCTTGAAGAAGAATATCTCCGTGGGATGGAGAAGCTTTTGGTACCAAACGAAGAAGGAACGTTATGTTTTGAGAAAAAGATTTGGGTTCCTCTGTTTGGTGATTTAAGGAAAGTTATTTTCGATGAAGCTCACAAATCGCGGTACTCTATCCATCCAGGAGCGGATAAGATGTACCAGGATCTCAAAGATTATTATTGGTGGCCTAGGATGAAAGGCGATGTTGCTGTTTACGTGAGCAAATGTTTAACGTGCGCTAAGGTTAAAGCGGAATACCAGAAGCCTTCAGGACTTCTGCAACAACCTGAGATTCCCAAGTGGAAATGGGAACAAATCTCAATGGACTTTATTACGAAATTGCCAAGAACGCCAAGAGGCCATGACACTATCTGGGTGATAGTGGATCGATTAACGAAGTCAGCACACTTCTTACCTATCAGAGAGAAGGATAATACGAGCAAATTGGCTGAAATTTACATGAGAGAGATCGTCGCGCGCCATGGAGTGCCTCTCTCGATCATTTCTGATAGAGACGGAAGGTTTGTGTCAAGGATATGGCAATCCTTCCAAGAAGCCTTTGGCTCACAATTGAATCTGAGCACTGCGTTTCATCCGCAAACTGACGGCCAGAGCGAGCGAACGATACAGACTTTGGAAGACATGCTGAGAGCGTGTGTTATGGATTTGGGCGGTAGCTGGGATAAGCATTTGCCTTTGGTCGAATTTTCATACAACAACAGCTACCACACCAGTATTGGTGTCGCGCCATTTGAAGCCCTTTACGGACGCAAGTGCCGATCACCCTTATGTTGGGCTGACGCAGGTGATAGGCAGCTTGCTGGTCCCGAAATCGTCCAAGAGACGACAGACAAGATCGCGCAGATTCTTAAACGCATCGAAGCAGCTCGCCACAGACAGAAGGCCTATGCGGATCCAAACCGGAAACATGTGGATTTCCAAGTTGGAGAAATGGTGTTATTGAAAGTCTCACCCTGGAAGGGTGTGGCACGCTTTGGGAAGCGTGGGAAGTTAAATCCGCGCTACATTGGTCCCTTCAGAATTCTGGAAAGAATAGGACTAGTAGCATACAAGTTGGACCTACCTGCTGAACTAAATGGTGTTCACGATACATTTCATGTATCCAATCTAAAGAAAAGTCCAACTCAAGTCACCGTTGCCATTTTTTACCGACGAGATTCATGTTGACGACACGCTCCACTTCGTTGAAGAACCGGTCGAGGTTACGGATTGGAAAGTTAACAAGACCCGCCGGAGCAGTGTCAAACTCGTCAAAGTTCGTTGGAATGCCAGACATGGTCCTGAGTTCACCTGGGAGCGTGAGGACCGGATGAAAGAGAAATACCCCCACCTTTTTCCCAAGAACCCTGCATCTAGTAGCAGAACTTAAATTTCGGGACGAAATTTATTTAACGGGGGGAGAATGTGACAATCCGCACTAAACCAGGTATCCGTACGATTTAACTAATGATTAATTACTGCTTAATTACTGTGCTTGTTTGAACTAGCTGATGAACTGCTACTTGATATCTGATACATGTACTTACTTGCATCATACTTTACTTATCGTCACTACATTATTTACATGCTGAACCCTAGTGACAACCGTGATGCACAAAAAGCACAGTAGCACTATAACGGATAACCTATTGAACATGCTGATAAAGCCAGCATCAGGCAAACACTGCCTCTAAGGCCTGTAAGAGCCTGAAATGTTTTGCTACACTAGTAGTGAGTGTAGGGATATAAGGGTTGTGGAACTGCGTCTCTAGGGATAAGTCACTATGACTGGATGTGCCTAAAACGTACTCTTAGTACAAAACTCAGCACTTTACAAAATAATTCAGCTTTTAGCTAACTAATAAAGTGCCAAAATATGAGAAAAATAACACTAGACACTTTCCAAAGTGTCAGGAATAAGCTGTGTCACTAAAGAGAGTAATAACGACACTTTAAAGCTTTGTTAACGCTTTAACGGATTACTTTCCAACCAAACAACCGGACTATACCCGGGACATGAAAATATTGTCATTTTCATTACTTATCTTTTTCTGAAGCCAGTTAGGGTCCCTGAGTACCCTAACACCCATTGTAACGCGCGACACACAACTAACCAAGTTAACTACTTAACTAACTTGGTTTAACCTAACTAATAAGTAACTAACACTTGGGATTGAACTAGTACCCCCCCCCCATCCTAACCGTCCCCAACCATGGGGGACACACCTTGTACTAATATGATTATTAAAATCCCTAATGTATAGTATCTAGTAGGCATAATTTCCATTGGGTAATACACTTGATAATTATCTATAAGTTCAAGGCATTAACATAAGGTCATCCACACATCACAACTCAAACTCAAAACTCTCTCTTTCTCTCTCAAGGCTTACGGCCGAACACCCCACCATCCATCTTTCGATTTCATACAAGCCATTCCAAGATCGTGCAAGTGTTAAGGGTCTCGTATTAGGAAGCTTGGAGCAAACGGAACGCGAAGGACCTCTTTATCTTGCTTTTATCCACGCGTTTTTCGTCTAGATTCTTCCCTAGCCTCGAGCTAGTGGTATGTTACTTAAATCACCTTCTTGAACTATTCTAATGTGGTTAAAACGATATATGACGGTTAAAACTCGATAACTTACAAGATGAAGCATAAAAGTCTACTTAAAACACTAAAAATGGTGGTTAATAGCTCATGTGTTGTATAAATGTTGTAGTAATTGAAATTTGTGATTATTTAGACCCGATCTATGTTGTGGTAGCTCGGATCATCACTTAACCCGGTTTGGTCATAATCACGAATCATGACATAAGGTTGTTTTGAATAGAACAAGGGTTAAAGGGTGAAACTCTACCACACGCGAATCATGAACTTGTGTAAAAGAGTTTTACTTGTGAAATTGTGTTTAAAACTAGCAGATCTACGCATCTGCAAGTGGTATTTTCAAAGAACCACGTATCAAAGAAATCATGTATTTAAAAGATGGATTTTACACTAACAAGCATGATTTTTATAAACCACAAGTGTGTAAACACTTGTGAAATGAAAAGATCCGACAAAATAACAGTTTTTGTAAAAGATGACGGGAAGTTGTAAAGATAGATTTTCTCTAAAAACGAGGTTTTTACAAGATCAAATTACCTTATATGAAGATCTACTAAATTTAAGGGGATTTACACCACAGTTTTGGGAAAACTGCAAGTTCATGTAATTTTTGGCAATTTACACATATGTTGATTAGTTGTTGTGATGAAAGTTGTTCTGATCAAATAAAGAAAATTGTTGAGTTGGTTTGTTAAAGAAAATGATACGCTTGAAAGCGTGGCCACCTCCAATTACAGAGGAAACTCTGGCGAAATTTTTCTAAAAACCTAACACTTAGAACTATTTACACTACAAGTGTTGGAATTATTTTTGACATGTTTTCGAAATATAAATTTCGCCATGACTTTATTTACTAAATATTCGGAGGTGGGATTTTCACAAAATTTAACGTGATAAATATATATTTTCACACACTGTTTATGATTATTTTGTGAAGATACATAAATATTATTTTTAGAGTAAAAATAATATTTACGAACGTTAACGAATCCAAAATAATACGAACGCTTTCACCATAAATATATAAGTCACACCGGTAAGTATATTACCACTCGATTGTTAAAACGTAACTTACGCACTTACGGAAATATTTATGAACGCGTATTTTAACAACGTATTATTGAAGAAAAATTATGTGAAATGAAAATATAATATTTTTGAGAAAAATACTTATATTTTGGAATTGGAAATATATATATATATATTAAGTGAGACTTAATGATATAATTTGAACGCACATGTATTGAATCCCCCACCCTTGGGAAGGAAAATAATTACCAAGTATTACAGAATGTAAACACGAAATAGTTGACTAACTATTTCCCAAAAACTTAAACCATAAAGCTAAGGCACGGCCGTCCGTCTAATAGAGTTAGCACGTGTAGGTCGTCATACAGCTGATTGATTTGGAGGCATACTTGGTAGAGACGCACCACTGTGAGTTCATGTCCCCCTTTTCTCTAACTGTTTTCAGTTTTCTTAACTGCGGGGGTGAAATACATGTTACTATGATTACGAATGTTTCTTACATGGTATGGTCAGCTAAGGAAGGAACTGTTAGGTTATGTGATTGGGTAGGTGAAACCTTAAGAACATTAGTCCTCGTAGTACGATCGAGGGATACGAGTGATAGGCCTATTTGAGCATAACAAACACCACCCATGCGCCCGCAGGTTGGACCATGTGGTGACCTTGTCTTAACACCACCCATGCGCCCGCAGGTTGGACCATGTGGTGACCCCGTCTTAACACCACCCATGCGCCCGCAGGTTGGACCATGTGGTGACCTTGTCGTAACACCACCCATGCGCCCGCAGGTTGGACCATGTGGTGACTTTGTCCTATCCCCTCCCATGCGCCCGCAGGTTGGACCATGTGGATACACAATAACTGATATGTTTCCTTATTTGCTTTCATACCAGAGTTTACAAAACATTCATACTTGCAATGATTACAAAGGTTTATTCGCGCGCACATACTAAACACATGAACTCGCTCAACATTATTGTTGATTTTTCAACTTACATGTATTTCAGGAAAATAAAGGATCTGGCGCGGTATGTTATGTTTTCCCATTGCATATGGGTTCCAAGGTCATCCGGGTTTAGGAAATGTGACTTTTTCCTGGACGAGTCACAAATCTTAAACTGCGTTTATTTCATGTTAATGGTTATGTTTTTAAAGACAATGTTTTATGTTACGATGTTGTAAGTCTCTAAGACAATGGTATGTTACTCTGGTTTTAAAACTTAATCAAATGGATGATCTTGCATGATTTTATTTCATATAGCTTTGTTATGGTTAAGCTATGGTATTAAGAAGTCACACCAAAATTAACCACGCTTCCGCAAAGCCAGGGTGTGACAAATTATCCTCCAACGGTGGTGGAACCTGGTGGTATTCTGACCCAATTCCCTTTTTGTTTTTTTCAGACTCTTTATCATCCGGTGTAATGTTGAAAATACGTTCAAGAATATATGACGAAGCATGATAACTTTGAATTTTGTTAACCAAGTTTTCTTTTTCAGCTAGTTCTTGTTTAAGTTTAGTTGTTTCATCAATATAGTTATTTAACACTCATTGTTTTCCAACAAATCTGGCTTTAAGAAAACTATTTGATTTCTGACATGCAGACAATCTATTATCCAGACTTGTTACCTTACTTTCCAAAATTTCATATGCTTTTTTAATCGTATGATATGACAACTTTATTACATCATATTTTTTTTTTGCAAATTTTTAATAGTTTTATCTTTTGGAACACATTCATTGCAAACTTCTGAACACTTTTCTTTCAAAATTTTGTTTTCTTTTTCAAAATCATCACATTTTTGTTTCAGCTTTTCATTTTCTTGTTTCAAAAACTTTTTGTTTTCAATCATTTCATTACATTTATCTTTGAAAATCTTTTCAATTTTAATAAATTATATATCTCTGGATCTTAGACTGTTATCCTTTTCAGTACAAGCTCTGCACGTTTCCATGTATTTCTTGCACTGTTCAACAGTTTTATGCATAGATTGATCTAACATTTCAGAAGATTTAGACTGAATTCTTACCTCAGTATTAGGCACCTTGGCTTTTTCTACCTTCTGTTTCTGATTTTCTTTCTCTGGCTGTTTTTCTGCAACAGCTTCCTCTGATTTCTCTTCACCAGCTATCTCTTTCTTCACATCCTTCAGTAACTTCTCACTCTCAACCACAATCTCTTCAACCGTCTTCTTCTTCTTTTTCTCCAAGCTCGCATGCATAACTTTGTAGATTTCTTCTTCAACCTTTTCTCTGTAATTTCGAATTTCTCTAAGCCCTCGACACCAAACATCCACAGTTGGAATTACAGCCACTAAGGCTTCAAAATCAACCTCATCTGGATCAACTGTCGGATTACCTTTTGGATCAACATAACATTCATAATCAGAATCCCATCTTCTTGCCCATATTGCTTCTTTCTAGGCATCATACATATGTTCCAAATAACCTCGTGCCTCTTTTTCTTATCGACTCTCAGTAATCAACACCCTTTTGTTCATGATTGACATCTTCAAATCACGTTTTAATTTTTGTTCCTTGTATATTTCACCTGCAAAGATTTACCAAACAATTAATCAGATTTTGAAAATTTAAAAAACAATAAATCTTTGTCAATCTGTTTCGTTGTATCAAATCTGTTTTCCAAATAACTCGAATGAACTCTGTTGAAGGTTTTGTATCGAACGGACAAATATACTCCACACTTAGCTAATGTTCGAATGGACTTGTTTTAATCTAATGAACCTTTACAATTATAACTCTCCGAATGACCTTTAACTTTGTTTCAAATGGGCTTGATCTTTTCTGAGTCTTCGGATGGACTTCAATCTAATAGTTCGAATGGAGTGATAATAACGAATGTTCTGATTGTACCAACAAAGTTATCCAATAAACTTCACACACTCATCATAATGCACATGATCTGATTGAATCGAACTTTTGAATCAAGAATCTCAAAATGATTATTAGGCCGATTGAAAACGTGTTTCTTATTGGACCATTTTTTTAGCACATGGGCCTTTAAACACTTGTAAAATGTATCCTGTTTGTACATCATACGGATGAACTTCACTTGAGAATTTGACCCGGATGGAGTATATTGTACGGATGAACAACAATGACAACCCAAAATCAATGTGAGCTTCGGATGAACTTCACTCGGATGAACAAAAGAACCTGAATGGACTAATTGGGCTCCGGATGAAGTATATGAGTGGATGGACTTCCTTTTGTAATTCTTCGGGTGGGCTTTACACTCAAATATTCTGGATGGATAATGTTTCAACTATTTTCGAATGGACTTTAATGTTTCATTGGACCTAAATTTCATCCAATAGGCTTTCACTAATTCAAATGATTTTGCATGTGAACTCTGACAAAATTTGAAGATATCGAGCATATGATCACATTGACAATAAATGCCTTTGTTTCTATATTGGACCACTTTAACACAAACAGATCTTATAAAAGAGCCGCCAAAAACCAATCTTAGTTTCTCATAACAAGTTGGGCCGACAACTTTATTTAATGTTTGAAATTGATTGGCTACTGAATTAATGGGTATGACCACATAAAGATGTTATTGGGCCGCATATATCACTATCTTTATAACCTTTTCATGTGATGACTTGACAGAATCAAAACCTTATTGGACCGTTCACATTAATCGCATGAAACAACTTTTCACCCTTTGTCACGTGATGTCAAATTCAATTTGTATTTTATCGAGCAGTGAATTCAGTCTAAGACTAGACAACCCTTTTTGTTAATTGGACCACTACACCTTTTCATTAATTGAAATTGATTGTTATCTGAATATGCTTTATTGGGCCACACAAAATGATGTTGAAAATAATTGGACCGTCCGGATGGTTATTTAGTGAATGGTCAAGAAGGTCTTCCGGATGGACTTATTTTACTCCATCCGAGCGGATGGGGGTGTATATAATACGAATGAACTTTTTTAATCTATGAATGGAGTCAAAACCTTCCGGATGGACAATTATTAGGTACGAATGGAAAACTTCTTAGCTAAATTTAGTCCGAATGGACTTACTTTGGTCCGGATGGACACTAATCCAGTCCGAATGGACAATGAAGGTCCGGACGGGCTAAAACATGCCCATCCGTCCGGATAGACACCCATATGAACATGAACAGCAGCGAAAAACCATTTTTTTCGGACTGAAAATCTTCGATTTGAACCCTTAAAACTTTGAATTTTGTTATGAAACTTTGTAGGATTATAAAATCATGTTTTGCGCATCACATATAAAAAAATTAGCCATTTTTAACTGTAAAATCGTTGTTAATTTTGAGGTTTTGGTTCAAAAAGTGTTAAAAAGAGAAGATGTAGAAGAATGATGAATCTGATGTGCAATTCAACTCTGAATCTGATGAAACCAAGTAGATTCTTGTAGATTTGATCCGTGCAATCGATCTCCCGCTCTTATACCACTTGTAGGATCGGATTTAACTCCCGAACGATTGCAAACGACACGTAGGACGTGCGGAATCCGTGTACGTGTGTGGACCGGACACAAGAACTAACTAACCGATGATTCTATTGATAATATGACAAAGTTTTACACCTTGAATCACCACCTTTTGCTACTTTCTCTCTCTAGAATCCAAGAGCTCTCCCAGGTAACAAAATGAGCAAAAGTTCTAAAATGAAACAATACATGGGTTATTTATAGGGAAGGCCTAATGAAGGCTCCTTTAGTTCACTTGCTCCATCCGTCCGGATGGGCTCCTATCCATCTGTCAGGATGGACTTCCCCTTTAATCTTCATTCTTGAAACATGTCTTGTTCCATTTCTGCTACGATGTACGATTGACGGAGGTGATAGACATAAATGCACTCACAGTTGTGGCTAGGAATTGTATCTTGAATGTGTTAGATTGTAAGATGTAGGTAAAAGTTGGATAGAATACTATGTACGTAAATATTGGAATTTAATATATATGAAATGAATAGGACTTGTAAATATCTGTACGTGGCTTATAATACGTACTGATGGGATTTTAACATGTTTATCAAAGCAATTTCATCCATATGAAATAAAAACGCAGCGGAAAATAAGTTTAAAACATGTTACTTTTAAAAGATATAAACCCATTTATATGCAAAATCCCAAAACCCGGATCCATATATGAGATGTATACTATCAAAACACAACCATAGGATGTTTAGAAAACTACCTTCTTGAAGTACAATGAGTAATGGATATGAAGAAGGTGATGATTCTTGAAATGGTTGTCTTCAAGAGTAGAAGACCTCAAGCTTGTATACCCCAAGCTTCCAACAAACACCTTGCGTTTAGCTAGGATTTCTACACTTATGAACTCACTAGAAAAACCCTCTTGAAGACCATCTCATGGCCGAAAATATGAGGGCCTTTTGTTGAGTTCTTGCACTTGAAATGTGAACTTGAAACTCACCAATAGATCAACCATACATGACCCGATTATTAGAGAGTCTTACACTTGATTTCTCAACTTGAAAAACTCTCTTGGATGAGCATGATGAGGACAAAAATTGGCAGCCATTTTCAGCCATTTTCTTCAAGTTTACTACTTCAAATCTTTATAAAATATGTGAGAGAATAACCACACCCTTTGCCCAATCAAGTGCCATCTAGTTATGACAATTGCATGCATGTTCATAGGACCATATTCTCACCCAATCAAGTTCCTCCTACACATGCAAGTAATTTTATTGGCCACTTTTTGTCTTGGGAAGGGGGGGGGGGGGGCTAGCTTTTATATATAAAAAAAATACAATTTCTTTTATATAAAATATAAGTCTTTGTTTATTTTATAACCTTTTATAAAATATAACATCATATGTTATAAGACTTATGCTATTTTATTATGTTATTTAACCAATTAAATAACAAAATAAAATATTCTCTCAAAAATAAATTATCCATATAATTTATTAGTTTGTCAAGTGCAATTATTTAGAAAACCAATTTCTAAATATTCTAAGTGTTGATATTTATTTATTTGATCATATCATAAACAAATATTGTAAGTGTTTGTCTAGCTTGTTATTGGGTATGACTCGACTTGGATCATAACGTACTAGCCACATCAATTTAATATGTGTCTTGGGCATACAGAGTCCAACAATCTCCCACTTGCACAAGATACATAGAAGATTGATGCAAGTAGTAAATAACGCCTAACTACGGTTTACTACCCCTAATACGTATGACTATATGTGCCATTCAATAACATCATCCTCTTCAAGTCCCTTACTTGAAAATGATTTAGGTGAATCTATCATTTATCCTTTCGTTACAGATGTCATGTCAAATCCAGAGACACAGTGTGATCACTCTCTGTTGATTTAACTTTTGCAGGCCTTAGACATCTTACTCTCAACGAATAAGAGGAACAAATCCCATCTTGACTACATACGTCTCTCACAATCACCTTGTACCATACCTGAGCTTAGCCTTATGTACTGTCATATTACTGACAGCGAAGAAATAAGTCAAGACATAATATTTGGTGAATATCAAGACCCAATATGTATCTCAGGTCTGAGGATACTATGATATTCTCCTTTACTCAAATTTACTTATGACCAATCACAAATGATTCCATGCAGTAATATTTGAGAGCGAGTCAGTCCAATATTTGTATCCCACAAATATCTATGAACCTTGGCAGCAACGCCTTGCTCTATATTCATACTTCATGAATATCTACCAATCCAAGTTCATAATAGTCTTACATTCATATTTGTTCCCACAAGTATGATCGACTACGGACATTTAGAATAAGTAACTTATTCACGGATTTAAACATGCTAATATGGAACATAACTCAAAATACCATAATGAGTTATAATAATAGTTGTTCCAATATCCAAATACAAAATAGATCAAATCCAATCACTAGAATATCGAAGTCCTAAGGCACAAGTATGACCCTTTCATGCTTTGCCCATTCAAGGAGCTTCGTGAGTGGATCCGCAATATTTTGATCAGTGTGAACTTTGCGAATACATGTCTTTCTCTTTTTCAACTTCATCCCTTATGTAGTTGAAACTCCGCTCAATGTGCCTAGTCTTTTGATGTACACGAGGTTCCGTGACTTAAGCAATCACACCATCGTTATCACAAAGATCTCTAGGAGTCCTGAATGGTAGGGACTACCCCTAGATCGGCAATAATTCAAGTGGCAGATCCATATGAATTATCTCAATCAATGAAACGGCGATGTATTCTGATTCTGTAGTGGACAATGCTACCCTGATTGTGATCGAGAACCATCTTGATCAGTTTGGAAACTCGAATCCATGTAACCCTTTACAACGAATTCCAAAACTCGCATCCTTGTAACCCTTTACAACGAGTTTTTCTTCACCAGATCTATATATTAGAAATGTATCCTTAGTCCTTCTAAGGTATTTCAATATATATATATAACAGTCACCCAATGACTGTTACTTACTGGTATCTTTTCGTCATGCCAAAAGCGCATGACATGTCCGTTCCAGTGCATATCATTACATACATAATGAATCCTATAGCTATCGCATATGGGATTCCTTTCAATCTTTCTTGCTCATCCTTTGAGCTTGGACATTGAAACGCTTTCAATATTGTCCTCTCTTTGAATAGGTACCAAACCTTTCATAGAGTTCTTCATCTTGAACCTTTTCAAGACTTTGTCAATGTATGCACTTTTGTTTAAACCTATCTAGCGCCTTGACCTATCCTTATAGATCTTTATTCCTAAGTTTAGGCGACTTCACCAAAATCCTTAATGGAAAAACAACTTTCAAGCCAGGCTTTTACACCCTCCAAGGTTGGAATGTTATTTCCAAATAGTAGAATGTCATCGACATATAATACAAAGAAAGTAATAATGCTCCCACTAGCCTTCTTTTCACACAAGCTTTATCAACGTTTTTGATGAATCCATATTCCCTAATCTCTTCATCAAAACGGTGATTCCAACTTTTAGATGCTTGTTTCAATCCATAGATTGATTTCTTTAACTTGCACACTTTGTTAGGATGTTTTGGATCGACAAAACCTTCAGGCTGAACCATATAGACATCTTCATCAAGATATCCATTGAGGAAAGCCGTTTTGACATCCATTTGCCAAATCTCATAGTCATAATATGCAGCTATGGCAAATAATATCCTAATCGACTTTAGCATTGCCACTGGCGAGAAGGTCTCATCATAATCAACCCCTTGAGTTTGAGTGAAACCTTTTGCTACAAGTCTCGCTTTATAAGTATCCAAGTTACCATGCATATTGGTTTCCTTCCTGAAAACCCACTTACTTCCAACTACTTTGGAGTTAAGAGGTGCTATAACCAATTTCCATACTTGGTTGTTATACATGGACTGCATCTTTACGTTCATGGCTTCAAGCCATTTGTCACAATCGAATTTTGACACTGCATCATGGTATGTGGTTGGTTCACCCGAATCTACCACGTAGCATCCATCCATGAAAGATCCATATCTTTTAGGTGGATTACTAATTCTACCAGATTTGCAAACGTATTGTGTGTGTTGATCAACCACTTGATCATCTTCAACAACCTCTTGTTGAGTGCTAGTATCAACCAAACGTGTATCGGCTTTTGGTTCCTGATCCTCATCAAGTTCCACTGTTCTACTAGTTCCTTCCATTAGTGTGACAACTGGCACAAACCGGTAATTTCCGTACACTTTAATTATTGCTTAATGACTGCAATTATGAGTTTAAGTGTCAGCAATGTCTGAACACATGATTAAACAAGTGAATTCATGCATGTTGTATACTACAAAATGCTTGCTTTATGCATAAACGAGAGCGTTGCGTCAAAAATACTAAGTAAACTCACCGGTAAGACACTATGTGTCAACGGAACTGCAGAAAGCAGTCAGACAATAAAATTGAGGCCTAGGTGTAGGTCTGACGACAAAAGTGCATTAAAACCCAAGAGTACATAAAAGGGTTTATATATATATACTCTCCGGAAGCAAAAACAAGCACTAAAAAGCACCCGAAACGCACTTTAAGTGCAGAAATTACATAATTCAGCAATAATTCAGCATTTAGACACATAAATATTATGCAGAAATGTCGTTTTATTATCCAGAATATTTCCCTAAGTGTTGGGAATTGAAAGAGTACAGAAAGGTACTTAAAAGACACTAAAAAGTGTGCTTTAGCACTTTAACGAATCGGTATGTAACCGAACGACCGGACTATACCCGGAACATGAAAATATTGTTATTTTCATTATTTATCTTTTTCTGAGCCAGTTAGGGTCCCTGAATACCCTAACACCCATTGTAACGCATGACACACCACTAGCTTGGTTTAAACTAACTATATACTTAATGTTTAGTTGGAAACTAACTAGACCCCCCCTCCCCTCTTTAGAAACCGTCCCCATGTGGGGGAACATACCTTGTCCTTTGAGGATTATTTAAATCATCCATGTCTAATATCTATTAGACATAAGAACCCTTGGATAATGACCATTTCATTTGCCTATAAAATCCACACTAAACACAACATACTAATCACCAACCAAAATTTGCTCTCATCCCTCTCCCTCTTGCTCTCTAATTCACGGCCAAGCATCCCCATATCCATCAATTTTTTGAGTTTGATCATCATCATTCCAAGCACACACAAGTGTTAAGGGTCACGTATTAGGAGTCTTGGAGCAAACGGAAGGCGAAGGACCTCTCTACTTTGCTTTTATCCACCTCTTTTGCGCATAGATTCTTCCCTAGCCTCGAGCTAGAGGTATAATGCTTAAAACTCATATTTGAACTTATCTAAAGTGGTTAAAAGGATTTGTGTTGGTTAAATCTCGTTAAAATGCGAAAAGATGCACAAAAGTCTACTAAAAGCATGAAAAATGGTGGTTAATAGCACATAAGTTGTGTAAAAGTTGTAGTATTTGAAATATATGGTTATCTAGACCCGATCTATGATGTGGTAGCTCGGATCATCGTTTAACCCGGTTTGGTAAGATCATGGATCTTAACATAAAGCTAGTTTAGAAGTAACAAGGGCTAAAAGGTGAAACCCTACCACACATAAACCATGAACTTGTGTAAAAATGTTTTAACTTGTACAAAAGTGTTTAGAACTAGTAGATCTATGTATCTACAAGTGGTATTTTCAAAAGACCAAGCATCAAAAGAAATCACATGTTCTAAACCGGATCTTACACAAACAAAAGTGGTTTTTGTGAACAAACAAGTGTGTAGATACTTGTGTAACAAAAGTTTAACGAAGAAACAGTTTTCGTAAAAACCGACTAGAAGTTGTAAAATTTCATATTCTTTAAAAATAAAGTTTTTAAGAAATTAAACTTATTTTTAAAGATAACAAGACTTACTAAATGTGCTAGTAAGTTACTACACATTTTTGTAAATATTCAAGTTCATGAAATTAGTGATTATTGTTGACGAATATTGTTGATAATTGTTGTTGATGATTGTTGACGATTTAAAAGAAAATAAACACATGTTTTGAAAACATGGGAAACGTCCATTTTTAGGGGAAACTCTGTCAAAATTTTTATAAATTTTGACACTTAGAAAAATATAAGTTTTTGAGAAACTTATTCCCTAAAAAAAATGTGTTTAAAAGTATTACTAAGGTTTCCCTAATTTTTGGTGATTTTTCAAGAATAAAAATGGGTATTAAGTATATATTTTTGAAAGAAAAATATATATTATTTGATCACCAACCTTTGTGCTAAGTGTATATAGTATGTGTTATACGTGCTAGTGTATTAAGACTTAAAAATACACTAATTACTCATGAAGAGTAGAAATATAAAAATACACATACAACACACAAGATACATAATTCGGGTGCAAAGTGCAAAACACAAAAGACTTATATTTATTTTAGAGAAAATAATATAAGTAAGATACGTAGTTAAAAATATAAGAATATTTTTAACACAAGAAAATATACACAAAAGAGAGTGACTGTACTTGTGCGACGCAAGTCTAGTGACTAACGTTAAGAAAACGCGTATAGGTTACGACGTTAATTAAGCAAATCCGGTGGAGTTTACGACGCTAGGAACGCAAAGTTGTGAGTTCATGCTCCCCCTTTTCTCTTTAACTGTTTTCAGTTTTATAACTTCGGGGGTGAAATACATGTACAAATGTACAATATTTATAAATGGTATGATATAAATACAAGAAGTACACTTGGTGAGAACGAGAACCAAGTGTGACGAAATATAAGAATACAAGAAGTACACTTGGTGAGAACGAGAACCAAGTGTGACGAAATATAAGAATACAAGAAGTACACTTGGTGAGAACGAGAACCAAGTGTGACGAAATATAAGAATATGAGAAGCGCACTTGGTGAGAACGAGAACCAAGTATGAGGCGCTATGAGAAATGATAACAAGAAACGCGCTTGGTGAGGACGAGAACCAAGTAGGACGCGTTATGAGAAATAGTGTCACGAATAGGGTACAGAAGCACCATTAATCAACGTATACATTCAGACCGCAGAACAAAAGGTTAGATCTAACGGGTGCCTGGCAGCCACACTCCCGGTCGGGGCGAGAATCGAGGAGTGCTTTTGTGTCTCAGAATATACCAATTAAATGCCTTAGGTTTGGTGGCTTCCTATGACGTGTCACATGTTAATGGCTTTGCAACCCATTAACAATCTGATAAGTACAGAAATACTGTATTTACATAAAATTCATACCATACAAAAATTGATATATAACTTGAAGTACGTGGGGTACTCAAGAGGATTGATAAATAACTTGAAGTACGTGGGGTACTCAAGAGGATTGATAAATAACTTGAAGTACGTGGGGTACTCAAGAGGATTGATATATAACTTGAAGTACGTGGGGTACTCAAGAAAAGATTGAATTATACATGGGTACGTGGTGTACACATGAAACTGGATTTATATATGAAAACTTGATTTACTCACAAACTATGTTTTCATACAAAGTATACAAACATGAAATACAAAACTGCATGAATTCACACCAACTTTATGTTGACGTTTTTCCAAAAACTCACATGTATTTCAGGTATCTAGGATGGATGTGCGCGTGGTCTTGCTTATGCTCGTGGATGTCGCTTAAGTTTATCTTTAAAATAAAGTTGTAAACTTTTTAAGACAATGTTTTATGCTGTCTAGCGATATAAACGCTAAACTTATGATTTCAAATTATGGTATTTGATGTTATTTTACGAGCATGTAGCATGTTTACTCTTCGTATGCAATGAGAACCTTTCATGATCACACCTCGTGCTTCCGCCGTAGAAAGGGGTGTGACAGATTGGTATCAGAGCTGCGATTGTAGTGAACCAGGATTCCTTCTCGAGTCTAGTCTACAATCTCTAGGATCCATTCACGAAAACAATTTTCAAAGAGTTTTCATTGCATAAAACGTCCCGCGACATCCACTGCCTGAAACTGTCTACATGAGTCTAGAAAAGACACTACGAGACTTAGAGTGCACTTGAGTAGCACTTGTCGTTGACTAGAAATTACTTGCAATTATGTGTGATAATTAGCATGTACTAGAAGTAGAATGTCACAAGTATACGTGACTTTACCTGAAAGCGATGGCCCATCTGAAGGAAGAAATACGAGGATGAAACAAACTGTGCGGACTGTGCAAGGAGTTACGTAATTATGGATGCATACATAATTATGGAATTCAGTGCACAGAAATCACAGCAAGTCTTGTCACGTATAGATTCCCTCAGTGCAAGCCTACTAAGTACTCTGCTAGAGTAATAATTGTTTGATGTCACTTATGTGGTATATACCTGTGAGTATATATACTACTACTGTCTAGTATGACGATATCAAACAAATGCCTAAACCTATTGGGTTGCGTTCGTCAGAACATGGCACCCAGAAGAGCTGTGAACGCTCGTGACCAACCTCCTCCTCCCCCACTGCCAAGTATTGCCGAAGAGCTGGAAGCACTACTGGAAGAAAGGATCTCCGATGCTATCGCCCAGTAAGAGGCGAACCGTACTCAAGACAGTGGAGGACCAACCAACACTAGACGTAGCGGGCATGGAGATTCATCTGGAGGCGACGCAGTTCAAGGCTGCACTTCCAAGGAGTTCCTCGACTGCAAGCCGATGAACTATGACGGCACAGGAGGTGCAGTAGCATTTGTGCGCTGGACGGAGAAGACTGAAGCTACTATCCGCATGAGCAAGTGTACCGCGGATCAGCAAGTCACTTTTGCTACCGGATTGTTCGTCGATGAAGCTCTGACTTGGTGGAACCTGCAGGCCCAAACCTTGGGTGATGATGCCGCTTATGGCCTAACCTGGGAGGAACTGAAGGAAAGAATGAGAGAGAAGTATTGCTCTCGTGCTGAACTCCAAAGTCTGGAAACGGAGTTCTGGCACTTGACCGTGGAAGGTGCGGATATTAGCAGTTATACTCGAAGGTTCCACGACCTGTCTAGAGTGCTTCCCTACATGGTGACTCCTGAGTTTAAGCGTGTTGAACGCTACATTTGGGGACTGGCCCCAGAGTTTCGCGGCATGGTGACATCGGCCAAACCTCAAACGATCACCGAGGCTGTAACTCTGGCTGTCAGCCTTACTGAAGATTGTGTTCGTATGAAGAAGCTATCGTTGAACCCCACTGAGAAGACCGAGACGCATGCTGAGTCGTCTGGTGACAAAAAGAGAAAGCATACGAGTTTGAACCAAGCAACTCGCAACAACAAGGGTTTCAGCAAGAAGCGTGACGCAAACCCGCCCCAGGAGACGAAAACCCTTGTAACCAAAGGATGCTTTAGATGTGGAAGCAATGATCATTTTATGAAGGACTGCCCAAAGGGAAACAATGCTCAGGCTTGAGCATTTATGATTGGAGCAAAGGACGCACGCGAGGACCCTAACGTGGTCGCCGGTACGTTTCTCATTAACAATCACTTTGCATCCATATTATTCGACACTGGCACCGATTATAGCTTCGTGTCTGTGGAATTTAAACGCATACTGGGAATAGAATCTAGTAGATTAGAAAATTCCTTATTCCATAGAGCTAGCCAATGGTAAACTTGTTGAATCGAGCGAAGTTGTCAGAGGCTGCACACCAGAACTTGGCGAACGAAATTTTAGCATCGACCTCTTGCCTATTCAATTGGGTAGCTTCGATGTAGTAGTCGGAATGGACTGGTTGTCCAAGAACAAAGCTGAAGTTATTTGTCATGAGAAAATCATTCGCATCCCTTTAGCGAATGGTGAAACCCTCATCGTGCATGGAGAAAAACGAGACGCGCCTCTTCGAATCATCAGTTGTATGAAGGCACAGAAGTGCTTGAGGAAAGGATGTGTCGCCTTCCTAGCACACGTTATAGACAAGAAGGCTGTGGAGCCAAAACTTGAAGACATTCCTGTAGTGAAGGAATTTCCTGAGGTGTTCCCTGAAGATCTGCCAGGACTACCTCCGCAACGACAAGTCGAATTTCATATAGACTTGGTTCCGGGAGCTGCTCCTGTAGCCAAGGCACCCTATCGACTTGCACCATCCGAAATGCAAGAATTATCTACACAACTCCAGGAGTTGTTGGATAAAGGATTCATAAGGCCAAGCTTCTCACCCTGGGGAGCTCCAGTATTGTTCGTGAAGAAGAAGGATGGAACACTGCGGATGTGTATCGATTACAGGGAACTAAACAAGCTCACAATCAAGAATCGGTATCCACTACCGAGGATTGATGACTTATTTGATCAACTGCAAGGATCAAGCTACTATTCCAAGATCGACCTTCGATCTGGATACCATCAACTGAGAATCCAAGATGAAAGCGTGCCAAAGACTGCATTCAGAACGCGCTATGGGCACTACGAATTTCTTGTGATGCCATTTGGATTAACGAACGCGCCAGCGGTCTTTATGGACCTAATGAACCGCGTATGCAAACCATATCTCGATAAATTCGTGATTGTATTTATCGATGATATCCTGATTTACTCGCAAACGAAAGAAGAGCATGAACAACATCTCAGAACCATTTTGGAGCTACTGAAGAAAGAGAAACTTTATGCAAAGTTCTCGAAATGCGAATTCTGGATTCGCGAAGTACAATTTCTTGGTCACGTTGTGAATGAGAAAGGCATTCATGTAGACCCGTCCAAGATTGAAGCAATAAAGAATTGGGAAGCTCCCAAGACCCCGACCGAAGTCCGTCAATTTTTGGGCTTAGCGGGCTACTATCGGCGATTCATTGAGAATTTCTCGAAGATAGCTCAACCGCTAACGACCCTTACTCAGAAAGACAAGAAGTACGACTGGGGTCACAAACAAGAAGAAGCCTTCCAGTTACTCAAGAGCAAGCTATGCGATGCATCGATACTATCATTACCCGAAGGCACCGAAGACTTCGTGGTATACTGCGACGCCTCACGACAAGGCTTGGGTTGCGTGCTCATGCAACGCCAAAAAGTCATCGCTTATGCTTCAAGACAACTGAAGGTTCACGAGAGAAACTATACCACGCACGACCTGGAGCTAGGTGCGGTAGTATTCGCCTTGAAGATTTGGCGACATTATTTATATGGTACTCGATGTACAATCTTCACAGATCACAAAAGCTTACAACACATATTTGATCAGAAGGAATTGAATATGCGCCAGCGACGTTGGGTCGAGCTGCTGAACGATTATGACTGTGAGATTAAGTACCATCCTGGAAAGGCAAACGTTGTAGCGGACGCGTTGAGCAGAAAAGAAAGGGTTAAGACCCTAAGGGTTCGAGCATTGGAAATGACGATTCGAACGAACCTCACTGCACGCATTCGAGATGCACAACAAGAAGCTCTTAAAGAAGAGAACCGTAAAGCTAAATACCTACGGGGTATGCTGAAATACATGGTGCCAAACGAAGAGGGAGCCTTATACTTCAAGAAGCGTATTTGGGTTCCACTCTATGGTGGCATACGAGAAGTCATCCTTGATGAAGCCCACAAATCGAGATATTCGATCCATCCAGGATCGGACAAGATGTATCAAGACTTGAAGGAATATTACTGGTGGCCGAGACTTAAAAGCGACGTTGCTGTTTATGTTGGAAAATGCCTAACCTGTGCCAAGGTTAAGGCAGAATATCAGAAACCGTCTGGCCTACTACAACAACCAGAGATTCCCGTGTGGAAGTGGGAACAAATCTCGATGGACTTCATAACGAAATTACCCAGGACCCCGAGAGGGCACGATATGATATGGGTAATAGTTGATCGATTAACGAAGTCTGCGCACTTCCTACCGATCCGAGAAAAAGACAGCACTGGAAAGCTTGCTGAAATATACTTAAGAGAAATTGTGGCACGTCATGGAGTGCCAATCTCAATCATTTCAGACAGAGATGGACGCTTTGTCTCAAGAATCTGGCAATCATTTCAGGAAGCCTTTGGATCCCAGTTAGATCTGAGCACGGCATTCCATCCGCAAACAGACGGCCAGAGCGAACGGACTATACAAACGTTAGAAGATATGCTTCGCGCATGTGTCATGGACCTAGGCGGCAGCTGGGATACTCATCTACCTCTAGTTGATTTTTCCTACAATAACAGTTATCATACGAGCATAAAAGCCGCGCCGTTCGAAGCTCTGTATGGCCGCAAATGCCGATCGCCCTTATGTTGGGCAGACGCTGGAGATAAGCGTATGGTTGGTCCTGAACTTGTACAAGAGACCACCGACAAGATTGCGCAGATCTGAGAGCGCATTAAGGCGGCTCGAGAACGACAAAAGATCTACGCCGATCCGAAAAGAAAATCAGTAGAATTCAAGGTGGGAGACAAAGTGTTGTTAAAAGTCTCACCTTGGAAGGGCGTAGTCAGATTTGGAAAGCGTGGAAAGCTGAATCCACGATACATCGGACCATTCAGAATATTGAGAAGAATTGGTACCGTGGCATACAAGTTGGAGTTACCGGAAGAACTTAATGGAGTACATGATACGTTTCATGTATCCAACCTGAAGAAGAGTCCAACACAAGAAAACGTGATCATCCCGATGGATGAAGTGCATATTGATGAAGCCCTCCGATTTACAGAACAACCCATTGAGGTTACCGACTGGAAAGTCAACAAGACTAGGAGGAGCAGTGTAAAACTTGTCAAAGTACGTTGGAGCTCTAAGCACGGACCCGAGTACACATGGGAACGTGAAGACCAGTTCAAGAAAAAGTATCCCCACCTATTCAAGAAGACTCCAGCGAGAGTTAGTTCAGCCTGAATTTCGGGACGAAATTCTTTTAACGGGGGGAGACTGTGACAACTGGCACAAACCGGTAATTTCTGTACACTTTAATTATTGCTTAATGACTGCAATTATGAGTTTAAGTGTCAGCAATGTCTGAACACATGATTAAACAAGTGAATTCATGCATGTTGTATACTACAAAATGCTTGCTTTATGCATAAACGAGAGCGTTGCGTCAAAAATACTAAGTAAACTCACCGGTAAGACACTATGTGTCAACGGAACTGCAGAAAGCAGTCAGACAATAAAATTGAGGACTAGGTGTAGGTCCGACGACAAAAGTGCATTAAAACCCAAGAGTACATAAAAGGGTTTATATATATATACTCTCCGGAAGCAAAAACAAGCACTAAAAAGCACCCGAAACGCACTTTAAGTGCAGAAATTACATAATTCAGCAATAATTCAGCATTTAGACATATAAATATTATGCAGAAATGTCGTTTTATTATCCAGAATATTTCCCTAAGTGTTGGGAATTGAAAGAGTACAGAAAGGTACTTAAAAGACACTAAAAAGTGTGCTTTAGCACTTTAACGAATCGGTATGTAACCGAACGACCGGACTATACCCGGAACATGAAAATATTGTTATTTTCATTATTTATCTTTTTCTGAGCCAGTTAGGGTCCCTGAATACCCTAACACCCATTGTAACGCATGACACACCACTAACTTGGTTTAAACTAACTATATACTTAATGTTTAGTTGGAAACTAACTAGACCCCCCTCCCCTCTTTAGAAACCGTCCCCATGTGGGGGAACATACCTTGTCCTTTGAGGATTATTTAAATCATCCATGTCTAATATCTATTAGACATAAGAACCCTTGGATAATGACCATTTCATTTGCCTATAAAATCCACACTAAACACAACATACTAATCACCAACCAAAATTTGCTCTCATCCCTCTCCCTCTTGCTCTCTAATTCACGGCTAAGCATCCCCATATCCATCAATTTTTTGAGTTTGATCATCATCATTCCAAGCACACACAAGTGTTAAGGGTCACGTATTAGGAGTCTTGGAGCAAACGGAAGGCGAAGGACCTCTCTACTTTGCTTTTATCCACCTCTTTTGCGCATAGATTCTTCCCTAGCCTCGAGCTAGAGGTATAATGCTTAAAACTCATATTTGAACTTATCTAAAGTGGTTAAAAGGATTTGTGTTGGTTAAATCTCGTTAAAATGCGAAAAGATGCACAAAAGTCTACTAAAAGCATGAAAAATGGTGGTTAATAGCACATAAGTTGTGTAAAAGTTGTAGTATTTGAAATATATGGTTATCTAGACCCGATCTATGATGTGGTAGCTCGGATCATCGTTTAACCCGGTTTGGTAAGATCATGGATCTTAACATAAAGCTAGTTTAGAAGTAACAAGGGCTAAAAGGTGAAACCCTACCACACATAAACCATGAACTTGTGTAAAAATGTTTTAACTTGTACAAAAGTGTTTAGAACTAGTAGATCTATGTATCTACAAGTGGTATTTTCAAAAGACCAAGCATCAAAAGAAATCACATGTTCTAAACCGGATCTTACACAAACAAAAGTGGTTTTTGTGAACAAACAAGTGTGTAGATACTTGTGTAACAAAAGTTTAACGAAGAAACAGTTTTCGTAAAAACCGACTAGAAGTTGTAAAATTTCATATTCTTTAAAAATAAAGTTTTTAAGAAATTAAACTTATTTTTAAAGATAACAAGACTTACTAAATGTGCTAGTAAGTTACTACACATTTTTGTAAATATTCAAGTTCATGAAATTAGTGATTATTGTTGACGAATATTGTTGATAATTGTTGTTGATGATTGTTGACGATTTAAAAGAAAATAAACACATGTTTTGAAAACATGGGAAACGTCCATTTTTAGGGGAAACTCTGTCAAAATTTTTATAAATTTTGACACTTAGAAAAATATAAGTTTTTGAGAAACTTATTCCCTAAAAAAAATGTGTTTAAAAGTATTACTAAGGTTTCCCTAATTTTTGGTGATTTTTCAAGAATAAAAATGGGTATTAAGTATATATTTTTGAAAGAAAAATATATATTATTTGATCACCAACCTTTGTGCTAAGTGTATATAGTATGTGTTATACGTGCTAGTGTATTAAGACTTAAAAATACACTAATTACTCATGAAGAGTAGAAATATAAAAATACACATACAACACACAAGATACATAATTCGGGTGCAAAGTGCAAAACACAAAAGACTTATATTTATTTTAGAGAAAATAATATAAGTAAGATACGTAGTTAAAAATATAAGAATATTTTTAACACAAGAAAATATACACAAAAGAGAGTGACTGTACTTGTGCGACGCAAGTCTAGTGACTAACGTTAAGAAAACGCGTATAGGTTACGACGTTAATTAAGCAAATCCGGTGGAGTTTACGACGCTAGGAACGCAAAGTTGTGAGTTCATGCTCCCCCTTTTCTCTTTAACTGTTTTCAGTTTTATAACTTCGGGGGTGAAATACATGTACAAATGTACAATATTTATAAATGGTATGATATAAATACAAGAAGTACACTTGGTGAGAACGAGAACCAAGTGTGACGAAATATAAGAATACAAGAAGTACACTTGGTGAGAACGAGAACCAAGTGTGACGAAATATAAGAATACAAGAAGTACACTTGGTGAGAACGAGAACCAAGTGTGACGAAATATAAGAATATGAGAAGCGCACTTGGTGAGAACGAGAACCAAGTATGAGGCGCTATGAGAAATGATAACAAGAAACGCGCTTGGTGAGGACGAGAACCAAGTAGGACGCGTTATGAGAAATAGTGTCACGAATAGGGTACAGAAGCACCATTAATCAACGTATACATTCAGACCGCAGAACAAAAGGTTAGATCTAACGGGTGCCTGGCAGCCACACTCCCGGTCGGGGCGAGAATCGAGGAGTGCTTTTGTGTCTCAGAATATACCAATTAAATGCCTTAGGTTTGGTGGCTTCCTATGACGTGTCACATGTTAATGGCTTTGCAACCCATTAACAATCTGATAAGTACAGAAATACTGTATTTACATAAAATTCATACCATACAAAAATTGATATATAACTTGAAGTACGTGGGGTACTCAAGAGGATTGATAAATAACTTGAAGTACGTGGGGTACTCAAGAGGATTGATAAATAACTTGAAGTACGTGGGGTACTCAAGAGGATTGATATATAACTTGAAGTACGTGGGGTACTCAAGAAAAGATTGAATTATACATGGGTACGTGGTGTACACATGAAACTGGATTTATATATGAAAACTTGATTTACTCACAAACTATGTTTTCATACAAAGTATACAAACATGAAATACAAAACTGCATGAATTCACACCAACTTTATGTTGACGTTTTTCCAAAAACTCACATGTATTTCAGGTATCTAGGATGGATGTGCGCGTGGTCTTGCTTATGCTCGTGGATGTCGCTTAAGTTATCTTTAAAATAAAGTTGTAAACTTTTTAAGACAATGTTTTATGCTGTCTAGCGATATAAACGCTAAACTTATGATTTCAAATTATGGTATTTGATGTTATTTTACGAGCATGTAGCATGTTTACTCTTCGTATGCAATGAGAACCTTTCATGATCACACCTCGTGCTTCCGCCGTAGAAAGGGGTGTGACAATTAGGAACTTGTCTTGCAAGAACTTTGCCTTTCGAGCAACAAATACTTTTGCTCTGTTGGATCGTAGAAATAATATCCTATATCATCTTTAGGATATCCTACGAAGATACACTTAGTGGATCGTACTTCCAACTTGTTTGGGGTGTATTGCTTCACATAAGCTTCACAACCCATACTTTTAAATATGATAATGATGGAACCTTTCCATGTCATATTTCAAAAGACGTCGTATCCACTTTCTTGGTTGGGGCCATATGGGCCACAGAGAGCAAAGCGTAACCCCAAAGTGATAGAGATAATGCGCTCCTAGCCATCATAGATCGAACCATATCCAATAGAGTTCGATTCCTCCTCTATCAAAACGAAGAACTTTAAAAGAGTTGATTTTATACTTCACTTTTTGAAGATTCTGAACGTTTCAAGACTTCTTCTTTGTGTCAAGTACACATAACCATAACTACTATAGTTGTCGGTTAAAGTAATGAAGTATCTTTCACCATTCCTAGTTATTGGCTTAAAAGGATCACATACATTCGAATGTATGATATCTAATAAATCTTTTGCCCTTTCCCACTAAGGGATTACTTGGTCATTTTACTTTGTAAATAAGATTCGCATGTATCAAATGAACCAATTTCATTTGTTTCCAAAAGACAATTCTTTCGAAGTGTTTATATGCGACATCTGTTTATATGACCAAGGCGATAATGCCAAAGATAAGTCTCACTCAAAACCATTTTGAGTTTGTTGGTGATTGCTTGGTACATTGAACTATCAAATGATGTATTATTATGAACCAATTCATAAGTACCATTTGAAGGCATAGTTTTAAAGTAAAACATGTCATTCATCGAAATATAAATGTCATTGTTTACAAACTTTAAATCAAAACATATTGTCTCAAAAGGGAAACTCAAATAATGTTCCTAGTCAAACTAGGAGCATTCAAAACATTTTAAAACAATTTCCAAACCATTTGGAAGTTTCAAAACATAGTCTCCTTTTTTGTAATGTTTATTTCTTTTGAACCTTTTGCAACGAATTGTAAACATGAGTTCCACATCCGGTATCTAATACCCAAATGTTAGAAGAAATAACATTAAGGTCAATATGTATCATTAAGATTGTACCTGAGGTTTGCCTAGCATCCCTCTTGTTTTTTTTAACTCTTTGAGATAGGTTGGACAATTCCTATTTAAATGCCCTATCTCACCACACTCAAAGCATGGATCGTTCATGGCAACCTTTGCCTTCTTCTCTTTTGGTTTCGGTGGTTTCGCTTTAGTCTTTCTAATTCTTTTCCTTTGAATTACCCGTTTCCATTTGCAACATTTGCTCTGGTGTTGGGGTGATGCCCTTTCTTGTTGCCACCCTCATTGATCGTTAGAATGGATAAAACCCTTTTATCCATATTGAGCCTTTCGAGGTGATTAATGTGGCTTTTCATCTTAAAGTCATAAGATGAATCCGATTGGGTTTCCTCCATTCGACATGCATGAAGCGCTCGAATGGTTTCGAAGCGTTCTACCCTTAGGAACATTTCCTATAATTGGGTGATCATGTCGTGTGCTCATGATGTTCAAAACCTTTTGAATCTTGGGAATCATAATTCCTAACATGAGGCAAGAGGCTTGCGTAGTATCCTCAATATACTTAATCCAATCGTTATAGGCATCCTTATCTTCCATAAGATGTTCATCGGGATTAGGATCGTTTTTCTAGTGATAGGTTACGGACGGTTTGGGTAATATTGTTAGCGGCCATCTACAAAATTTAACAAGGTTCAATTTTAGTATTTTCGATATTATTATATTTTAATCATTAATACCCTTTTGTGTCTCATAGACAATTAATAATTAAAATCTAGAATCCAACGTTACATTTAAATATTGGTTAGGTGACCTTTATCCCATTATTTAAATTAACAAGGTAGTCAACGTTTGACAATTGCAACTCTTTGCAACTTCTAGCCATATGGGATCGGTTAAACATCTTTATGTTTAGTTGGCATGTTTAATCCCATCAACACCTTTGTTCCCCATGCTTCGGTGACCCTAAGTTCATGGTTTCCAAATCAAGTCGTCCAACTTACACACACGTGTGAGTTTATACACATAAGTGGTTAGGTGACCTTTATCCCACAAACATGGTAAACCCACCTCGAACATACAAGTTCCCTCAAATATGGTTAGGTGACCTTTATCCCATAAAAGAGTTCCCAAGTGTTTCGAGTGTTGTATAAAAGGATGGTGTTTGACTTGTTTTTATAAAAGGGATTTTTTGAGTTTTCAAAAATTCTAGTTTAGAAAACTTTATGCACCATACATTTGCATGCATTCAAATCATTGGTACTTTAGTGAAAACAAATTTTCATGGTTCTTTTTAATAAAACCCATTTTATTATAAAATCATTAATTTTTAATAAAACCTTTATTTATCATTTTAATGATTTTGTCAAGAACCAATTTTACGCTTGTTGTTGATTATTAGTTTGTTAAGCATGCATATCCAAATATCATCAAAACAATATAAATAAGCAACCACACAAGCACAACACATATATCATTAGGTGCATAACTATAGCCAACTATTTTGACCACACTTGTTAGCCGAAACAAGTGTGCCAAAAGGTCCT
>JARYGA010022940.1:0-28453 GCA_030545235.1 Helianthus tuberosus
CGTTTAATAATTAAACTATAAAAATACATTATATTTGAACCTACTCCGTTTTTAATGAAACTTGGTTCAAAATGTAGACAAAAATATTCTCGTTCTAATAACATATTCATTGTTTTTAAAACGTCATATTTTAAAAGTTATACGCGCCAAATAAGTGAAACAGTTGAATTAATTATAATATATAAATTAATAATATAATAATAAATAAAAGGAGACGTGGACAATATATAAAATAATAAAATCAAAACTATTATATAAATTGGAAATGTATACGTGTTGTAGAACATAAAAATAATAATAAAATAATAATTTAACTAAAACATGACAACTAAATTAGAATGGTGTACGTGGGCACGTCAGGATGTTTGCGTGGACTCAAAGCTACCAATTCAATATAAATAGAGACAGTCGAGACATTTGAATCTGCTTAAACTTCTTTTTCCATTTTGCCTACACTCTCTCGCCAACATTCTTACTCTCTCTAAAGAAAATATTGTTTATTTTTTTATTTTAATAATAATAAAGCCCTGCCCCGTTTTAAGTGTTTTAACTCTCGATCACCGCTACCCTTTCCGATTGATCTGGAGCCCCATAACGCATGTCAAGGCTCTGCCTGACTAAGTTCGTTGGGGTTCTGTCTCGTGACATAGGGATAAGGTTGAATTAGGGGTACTATACTTAACACGAGTACAAATATATATATATATATATATATATATATATATATATTTTAAATAGCTCAGAAGTTATACCCAAGATTTATACCAGGAGGCTTTCTAGTTGAACCCTAAAGTTACAAAGTGAGTCCATTCTCTTTTCTCACCGTTTTATTCCCTTTTTGTGATATAATTATATTCAAAAATGTCCCAAACCGACCCATAAGTAAAAACCCGGACCCCTGAAACCCCAATCCATATCAAAAATCAAGGAATCAATATTTGTAGTCTTCAGACGGGCCGCGTAAAGATGCAGCATAGTCTTACGCGGGTCGCGTCAATGCGGAGTTGACCGGATAAGCGTCCAGATCCACGTGTCACCCACGTGGCACACCTACTCGTGACACAGCAAGCCTATACGTAGACTAGGTGGCTACGCGGGCCGCGTAAGGATTCTGAAGGGGTTCACGCGGGCCGCGTGAGACCCGTATTTCACCTATAAATAGCTTGGATCAGGAGCTATCATTCTGTGTCGAAAATAAAACTCAAAAACGAAGTTTGGCTGCTCCAAAGTCGAAATTATAATTAATACAGCGAGGCGCTGCTACGATACAGGGTATTAACTCGATCGCTGCTACGATTCAATGTCCGATCGATTAAAACTATCCAATGGATGTTTAAGTGCTGCCCACATTAGGGTTATGCTTTGTCATTCGTCGTGAATTCGATGGATGTTTAAGTATCGCACTTTGTCATTCGTTGTGAGGGTTTAATCTCGTGAGTTATCATAAAGGCTGTATTAGTTACTGACCTAGTTCGTGTGGATGTTATTAAATTAGGTTACAAGGCTAATCAGTAGGCTAAACTATGCCCGTATAAATCTGCAATGTGAGTCATTCTCTTTTTATCAAAAAGTATTTTACAATACTCCATTTTCAAATGTTATAATTACAGGGAGTAAGTCGTGGTTATCTTAATCACTGGCTAGTGGGGTATTGTGCACATTACTAATTTCTCACGGTTAGGCTAATAAATCCTAACAGTGATAAACGTCACTACTTGGGGAAGGACCCAATTGTGGTATGACCATCGTCACCAGGTGACATGGCGCCAGATAAAAATAAGATAAAAGCCATTGTAATCGCTCTTATGCTGTAATTTATAACTAAGGGTCATTTTATAAAAATGAATGAACTCACCAGTATTTCCTGCTGACCAAATCTTTTTAAAACGCGTTTCAGGTAATTACAGTAGATCAGGAATTAGAGTTGGATGCGGCACCAACAAGGCTTACAGAAGTGGCTTATTTTATCAATTAAATTAAATTAAGAAAAGTTGTTTTATGTATTCGAATTTATCCTATATTAAAGCTACCTTTCAAAACATGGGTTTATCCCATCTATTTAATAAATAAAATCCGGTGTTTTCTAAACTCTGATATTTTTCCTAACTCACGGTTCTGATGAAATTTTCGCTGCACTACTTTTCTAAATAACCACCGGTACCACTTGGCTGTTCGCGGCTTCCGATTCCGTCCAGGGTGGGGTCGGGGTTCGTGACATTTACTAAGGTAAACAAAGTTGGTATACCACCATTTTTGAGGTCCAAGTGGGGATTTTTGTTAAACTTTATAAACGTATTCATCTTTACTTTGTTTTTGGAACATTTTTGCACCAAACGAAGTCACCAACAAACTTCCATGTTGAAGGTCTTATGTTAATGTTTTGTTCCAGAAACGTTAAGGCTCATATGCATTCTTTTAAGTTCGTATAAGTATCTAACTAATCTCCAAGTCATAAAGTGAGTAAACCTACACCAATCCTCCAATCTCGGAAAGTTGGAAGTACTTGTCTAGGTGATACCTCACTTGGTTACTTAGCAAAGAGATAGTTTAATTATGTACCTCATACTTGTATTCATGACCATCCGAATCATCCATGTTGGAGAATATCTTAATCTTAGATTCCTTATTTTCGGCTTCTAATAAGTGTTAACACTCATGAAAAACACAAACCTAAAAATAGTGTCCAAATAAGTGCTTAAGTAAGATATGTTTTATGTAAATTTCATTTACATTTCAAACTACAAATCATCATGCTCATACACCTTTGTTTACCATTTTAGGGTAAATTTTGGTGACTCCATCCTTCAAGACCGATTACTCGCTTTTGTGGATATCTTCGCAAACCGTAAGTTCATACTTGGCCCATTTTACGCTTTAAACACTATTTGGGTTGCAACATGTATCCGTATTAGAATCATAATCACATATACAATCAATCTTATGCAAGCACTCAATCCTTGAAAAATGCTTACTTGTTATGCTAATTGTTTATACATACTAGGGCAACTCTTATGCATGC
Organism: Helianthus tuberosus; assembly: GCA_030545235.1. Taxonomy (NCBI): domain Eukaryota; kingdom Viridiplantae; phylum Streptophyta; class Magnoliopsida; order Asterales; family Asteraceae; genus Helianthus; species Helianthus tuberosus. Next base: position 3,020 of record JARYGA010022940.1, read on the forward strand.
TATCTATCATTAACTTTAAAAACTGTGACACCCGGCTATTTAGAGTCTAACCGTACTAGTGTAACACGTGTTATCAATGAATAAAGACATTATTTAATTTGATTTGATATCAATTAATGGTATTTGATGTGTTGGCAAGTCCAAACTTTATTTAAAATTATGTTGGCAAAAACAAGATATAAGCTTATCGTGTAAAGAACAAAATGTGAAACGAACGTCAGTGACTACCTGATTAATGTTAAAATCCTAAAAATTTATGATTGAAATGCTATTTTTATCATATCTGGGAGAAAAAATTAAATAAAACACTTAAAAACACTGTTTTGTGATTTTAATTGCGTACAACGCTATATCGCACGTATCTTACAAAATTGAAACGACAATGCCAATCAAGGCAAATAATATATTGTTCAGAAATATTATGGTGAGTTAATTTTCATAGAATGATAAAAATAATTTAAAACGTCTTAAAACACAAATAAGACATGAAATAAAATACCCGGTAATCAGTTAAATACATGTTTATGCATGTATTTAATCTATATATGTGTATATACATGAAATGTATGTGTGTATAAATGATGGTGGCGGCACAAGGGGTGTCCACCAACACCCTAGGCTTACAAGTGTCACCCTACCTCTTCCATACTAATCATTTCAACTTTATTTAAAACTCAAATCTTACACACACATCAAAACACTCTTTCTCACATATCCCTCTCCCTCTCTTAGCTGAACCTCACCACCACCCACCTCCATTGCCATTTTTCATTCAAAACTTGAAGATTCAAGGTCTTTCCAATTCGGTTCCAAGCTTGTTTGAAGATCCAAATGTGATTTCAAGGAGGAACAAGCTTGTATTCATCAAAAAATCTCATCAAACCCCACTTTTTGTTCTTGGGAGGTATAAACACATTTACCATTTAAAACTTTTTTTCTTCATGGTGATGATGATGATGATTATAGCATGTTTCTCAAATACTTGGATTCTTCACAACTCTTGAAAACTAATCAACAAAATAATCTGGTCAACATAAAAAATGGAAGTAAATATGTGTGTGTGTGTATGGCCGTGAGTATGTGTGTATGGGTTAGAGTTTGTATTTTGTTTAAAAGTTGACTTTTGATTAAAAGGATTCTTGAAAAGTGATTGCTTGTATGATCAAAGTGGATTTATGTGAAAGTATGTATGATTTAAGATGAAAGGAATGAAAATTTGATGTTTGGACACATGTGCATGTGTCGTGTAAGTATATATGTATATATGTAGATGTGGGTTTGTTTACTAGTTTATAAATGTTACATGCATTGATGTTATGATGATTAGATGAATGATTTAAATGAAAATGATGTCTTGGATTATTTGGAAGTTATATTAAATGTATGTTGGATGCATTTGAGTTGTTAGATGATGATGAAATGATGGCCATGCATTAAGTACTTGTACATAAGTGTTAGTGATGACTAGATGATGATATGAAGGTGATTTAATGATGAAATGTTATGATATATGAAATGAAAATTAAATTAGGTTGTATGCATGTTAATATTATAATATATGATGTGTTTTGATAATACAATGATGTGTCATAAGTTTGGTAGCTTTGCATGTTGTATATGAGGCTTAAAAAGTAGTAAAATGGATGAAATTGCATGATTTATGTGACTTACATGAAATCTGCACTAATATGATTATTAATACCATTTTATTCATTAAATAACATGTATTGTGTTAAATATGAAGTTATGATGACTTGGGATGGTTATAGTAAAGTTCGGTACAAGACTATGCGTTAAAAAAGGTAAAAATCGGCTTTTAAAGTGATTGTTGCAAAACTGATTTAGATCAGGTTATAAAATGATATTTTCATGAAAAAGATAAGTATTTAAACTTATATTACGTATCCATGGTGTTTGGCTAGTCATATGTGACTTTCGACGCTGAAAAACGTTAAAAAATACGCGTATTTTGATGTACGCGAAAATAGATTGTTTAAGTGTAATCTTGAATGAGATGTGTAATATGGACATTGGTATGTGAGATGTGGAATGATAAGTGTTAACATGATATAGGATGTAGGACTATGCATGTGTACTTGTAAAGTTAAAATGATAGTTTCGTTTAAAACACATGTTAAAATGCAACTTATTTGTCAAGCATAAAAAATATACATAGGTTAACTTGTGAAGTTATTGCATGTATAAACTGCTTTAAAAATGATATAATATATAAGTACGCGGTATACGTGCACTATGATATTTGAGGACATGTTAATGTTTGTGTAAATGTATTGCAAAGCGCAAATTGTAAATATATTGTACATAAACGGGTGTGATAACGGATATAACATAATGAGGTTCACCAATAAAATCATCCAAGTTCGCAAAATCTTAAAATATATATATGAACACACCCACACACACACACACACACATATATAGGGGAGCGCTAAAATGAGAACCACCTCGAGTTGTAAGAACCGTGAGAACTACACCGTACGGGGCGAGGTGGACCAAAATTTTTTTTCAAAAACGTAGATGCGTGTATTATAAACACATTTATAAAAAAAAATCAAAAAAAAAATGTCGTGTGTGTAGTTTTGAGCACCACAAGTTTGTGTTTACGGGTACCGTAAATTCTATCGGAAAATTTACGGTACCCGTAAACACAAACTTGTGGTGCTCAAAACTACACACACGACATTTTTTTTTTGAATTTTTTTTTTTTACAAATGTGTTTATAATACACGCATCTACGTTTGTGAAAAAAAAATTTGGTCCACCTCGCCCCGGATCAGAAAGTTCTCACGGTTCTTACAACTCGATGTGGTTCTCATTTTAGCGGTCACTTATATATATATATATATATATATATATATATATATATATAGGGCAATGATAAATTGAAAACCCATTTGAGTTGAATAAACCCTGAAAACTCTAACATCTACCATTGATTTAATTCATCAACGATTGTGATCATTTTGGGTGTGAGGCTGATATTACTTTTGCTTTAATAATTAGGGAAAGTACTTGCAATGGTATTTTTGGCATGCATGTAAAATTTTGGTGTCTTGAAATAAATGAAAGTGTATGTACGGTGACATCCATCAAGATAAAAAAAAAAGACTATGCACCCTACTGTACCACCCCACTCATTATCCCTACATGACCCCCTATAACCCTACCCTACCGTACACTGGTCAATATATTAAAACCCTACACTGTTGAAATAAAACAACACTCATATTTTTTTTTTCTTTTGATTATTTTATAAGTAGAACTCCTTTTTCACAAACAAACGAGGGTGTCTAAAAAAATAGGAAATAAAATAAAAAAGAAACTAATTGGTATGCAACATTAAATTGTTAGATGGTTTGTTACATTTATGTTTGACAATTTATTTTGTAACAGTGTTGAAAGGCGGTGAATCGGACACACTAACAAAGGATTTGAAAGAAAAGAAAAACGTATTTATGTAACTTAAGTATTTTGTTTTTTAGGGAACAAGTGTGTTGTATGCGTTGTTAGGTTATATAATAATGTTGCACCTTAACATTTGTGGGGGCAAAATTTTGTAACTCAAGTATTTTCTTCATAAAGTTGTTTTACGATAATTTTTTTTAATTTATCGGTGTTTGGGCCACCGGTGTTGTATATAACAAATAAATGTAAAAGCATTAGGTGAAACACTGGATATACACGTTGAATAAGGTTACATTATATGTTACTTTATATGTACCGTCTTATTAAGGTTACATTCTACAAATGAGCAATAAATATTACATTATATGTAACATTTTACAAAAAAAAAAAACAAAAACAAAAACAAAAAATGTAACCAATGAGGAGAAAATGTTACTTTATATGTACCATCTTATTAAGGTTACATTCTATAAAATGAGCAATAAGTATTACATTATATGTAACATTTTACAAAAAAAAATACAAAAACTAACGTTACATTTTCTGTATAATTTCAAAAAATGTAAACACCCAGTAAACAAGAAAAAATGCTTGTTTTTTTTTACCATTTAAAGGATATCCACATACATAAAAGTGTAACGCGTTTTCTTTTCTTTCTCCTCCGACACAAAGTGTTATATTACATCACATTGTTACAAAAGTCGTCTTCCTACAAAAAGATGTTACATGTTGGTACGTACACTACAAAAAAAGATGTTACATATATTATACATATATTCATGGTTGACTGATCCAGGGTATCAGTTTTACGCTTAATCTGTGGTTTTGAATATTTAGTACACCTTATGTACTGGTGAGTAACAAACCTCTTCCATCTCTTGGTTTGTCCCTTGCGAATAGAAAACTCACAATACACGGCATACTCCTTGTACATACTAAACACATCCTTCCACGTTTCGTATACACAACCAACAATAGGCCTTAAACCAGTAGGAACATTAGGACACCACATTCTAGTGTCATTGGGTGTGTGGTGAACATAAAATTACTCGTCCGCCTAAATACCTACATAAAAAATAGTTATAACGAGGCTGCGCTTGCATATGTATATCCAAAAAACGTTTTTTGACCTACATGTACGTTTTTTTCCGCGATCATAAAAGTCAAACTTTAAAAAAGGTCACAAGTCTTTTACAAAACATTGCATTCTTACTAAATTTTGTCACGAAACCTAACATGCTGGTGCATTTTTTAAATGACACAAAAAAGTGTAACCTCGAAAATTTTTACCTTCCAAAAAATATAAAAACTTATTTCTTAAAAAAACTTTTTGAGATAGAGTAAAAAAAATGGTATTGTTAATACAAGTTTAACACCTTTTCCTACAAAGAACCTTAATATGTTGGTGCATTTTTTAAATATGGCCAAAAAGTGTAACCTTGAATATATTTACCTTCCAAAAAATATAAAAACTTATTTCATAAAAAAAAACTTTTTGTGTCAGAATACAAAAAATGGTATTGTAAATGCAAGTGTAACCTCACATATTTTTACCTTCTAAAAAGTATAAAAACTTATTTCATAAAAAATTGGGCTAGAATAAAAAAAATGATATTATTAATACAAGTTTAACACGTTTGCTACTAAACAAACCACAACATTATCTGTGGGTTTTTTTCCCCTCTACCACCAAAAAAATAGAAAAAAAAAACACATTCTAATAACAAACTACAAGCATTATAACTGGGGTATCACAATACCTAAAAAAGTGTATATTTCATAAAATGATACATAATTAAAATCTACTTTGCTTATCTTTTTGTGCCATTTCATAACAAGTGGTTCGCACTTGATCCAAATCTACTTTACTTATTTTTTTTGCCATTTCAATCCACCATTAACATCAAAATAAATCAATCAAGAAAATGATACATAATTAAAATTTTAAACAAATACGTATAAGAAAACCGTATCTCTTAAACAATATTTCCTTAAACCTAAAAACATACTTGATCTAGATGGTTGTTGTCCGCTTTCGAATCTTGGTCGCTGAACCGCACCAATTTTTTAAGATCTTGGATGTTCGGTTTAGATATTGGTTGTTGTTACAGATCTTTTGGTGACTGATTCACACTTTTCTTGAACCAAAACATCGCATCTTCGAAGCACTCAAACACACATGCAAAGCCCCCAACAACTTCACAAGACACAAAAAGATAAAATATTCAGTCACTAAAAAATTTAGATCTACACACGTACACAACACAAAAAGATAAAACACACTCTTATAACTATGTTTTAAAAATATGAACAATACGAATGATTAACTACCTGATTTGTTTACCACCGGATTTGTTTTCCACCACCATATCTTTAAACCAGCACCAGATCTTTTAAATTGCTGGATCTTGACTCACGCACGCATCAGATCTTTTAAACATTGTTTGATCATCACAAGATCTGATTAAATAAAAAACAATGGATTTGCTATTCATCTCTGATTACTTTTGTAAATTTTGCTTTTCAAAAGATGGAGAAAAATTAGGAAAGAGATATGAGTGATGTGTTAAAGAAGAGAGAGAGATATATATGAATGGGATGTTAAAGTTGAAAGATGTATGTCAGTAGTACTCTCTATAAAGTGATAAAGTGAAATTAGAGTGAAGTTCCAGAAATGCCCTTAGAGACATTTGTTATATAATCGACGTGGCAAAACAAGAGCCATTTAATGGGTTTCTTGGGTTTAGTCAACTGGAGTGGGTTTTCTCCTTATAATTAGCCTATATATATATATATATATATCCACTAAAAAGTGGATTTTGCCTAAGTAGCCTAAGAAGGATTGTGATGATGACATGTGGCACTCCTAATAAGTAGGAATGAAGGGCATTTTGGTCCTTATAAATAGGAGTGAAAATGACATGTGCCACCCCTTTTGTTTTTTAAAAATACAACAAAAAAAATCTAGTACAAAAAAACCTAGCATAAAAAAATCTAGCACAAAAAATCTAGTACAAAAAAAATCTAGCACAAAAAATGTAGTACAAAAAAAATATAGCACAAAAAAATCTAGTTCAAAAAAATATAGCACGAAAAAATTCAGCAAAAAAATGTAGTACAAAAAAATTCAGCACAAAAAATTGAGAAAAAAAAAATTTAAGAAAAAAAAATTCAGCACAAAAAAATATAGCACAAAAATATAGTATAAAAATCCAGCAAAAAAAATATGTTATACAACATAGAAATACAACACATTTTAGTGGGTTTTTTTAGTTTTCGTATTTTATATAGCAATATGGTACTCAAATTAAAGATAAAAAGACGCTCGATTTTACGGTGAAATTTTTATGAAAAAATAATTTCGTATAAAAAAGTTATGAACGTTTAAAAAATGAGGGTGAAATATGCATGTACCTTGCATGTGGAGAGAGAAAGTCTATAAATAGGATTTTCCCAAGATACCCTTGCATTACTCATTTCTCGAGTTTTTTTCCCAAAGTGGTGTTATGGGGAAAAATATTTACCATCTTAGTGTTCTTCAAAAACTATTTACCAAAATAGTGTTTTTATTTCACTTTTGATTTTAACCAGCATAATAGACTCTTCTTTTTAATTGTTTTATTCCCTCGATTTGTTATATATTTTTATTCTCTATTATATACCATATACATTTTCATTTTTCCTAACAAAATCTCTTTATTTGTTTTTTCTTCAACCAACTAATTTTAATTCTTTTACCAGATCGTTATAGTTCTTTTATATTTATTTAATTATTTATTTTTTTAAATCAACTCATATAGCAATTAAAATCATCGTAAATAGAATTAAACTGAAATTACAAAATATAAAAAATCTGATCTGAACATTAAAACTCAAAATTTTAAACAAAAGCAGGTCACTACCGATGTTAATATCAAACAAACTACCGATGGGTTAGCTCCAAATGGTTTTCCTATTGACTCGTTTTTTCAGTTTGGCTGCAAAATGCAATTTTTTGGGCTCTCGAGGTGAATATTTTAAACAATGAAACATGAAACCTACTACTGCTACACATACACACAGTTTTACACACATATAAGAGGAGATCACAAAGATACGTACATGTACACTTATTAGAACATATAAGTTGATTAAAACATACAGAAGAGCCGATTACATTGAATGTTGTAAACATTGAATTAAATAACATACAAACCGAGAATATGACAATCCATGGTTAGCAACAAATTTATAGGCTTTAATGAAATCTTATTTCAATCGTTTGTGGAGTTATGTTTAGTGATATCGCTGATCTGGGGGAGATTGGCGATCAAGTCAACCCTCAAATTGGCTTCAATGGCGTTGGGGAAGATAAACCATCTGGAATTTAGCAATGGCTTCCAGGGAGTTCAACGATGAGGGAGCAGACCTAGAAGGGTGTCGATGGAGTTAGGAGGAACAGATTCAACTGAAACATCTAGGAGTCTGCCCCTTTTTTTATCCTAATAAAAGTGTAGATAAAAAATAAATCAAAACACTATTTTGGTAAATAGTTTTCAAAGAACACTAAAATGGTAAATAGTTTCTCCATCAACACCACTTTAGGAAAAAACTCCTCCTTTCTCCTACACTTTCATCTTAACCATTGATTTGAAAAATGAATGGTTAAGATTCCTTCTCATCCTACTTGGGCAAAAAAAACATTTTATTTGATCTTACCCCTATATATATATATATATATATATATATATATATATAAACACGCCAACATAACCAAAATAAAGACTTTTTGAGAAAATCTCAAAGTTATGTGAAAAATCATAAGTTTTGGAGAAACTTAGGGATTTTAAAATATTTGGTCATTAAATCGTTCCTAATTTAAATTAGGACGTGTAGACTAATTTTGTGGAATTTGTGCTTGTTGAAAGCGCACCCAAAGGTGAGTGTCACTACCCCTCTTTTACTGTTTTATATAACGTTTTGGGGGAAGAATACGCCTTAAAAAGAATATAATATGTTTTTGAATAAAACATGCCCTTATATAAAATATTAAGAGTAAATTGCCAAAATCGTCCCTGAGGTTTGGGCATGTTTGTCATTTTCATCCAAAACAACTTTTTTGTACCATATAGTCCTTCACTTTTGGGGTTTTTTTGTCATTTTCATCCAAACGTAAAATATTACTTCGGGGAATTCCTACAACGCAAAATATTAAATGAGTTAAATGCCTGGATAGTCCTTGTGGTTTAGCCTTTTTTCACCTTTAGTCCCTAACTTTCTAAAATTACCTCTGTAGTCCCCAACTTCTCAATTTTCATTCCCGGATAGTCCGTGACGCGGATGGTGGTTAGTTTTTAGTGTTAAATGGATGTGAAATTACTAAAATGCCCTTGTTATTAAAAAATAACTTAAATGTAAAAAGAAATATATTTAAGTCAAGTGGGGACCACCATTCTCTTCATCTCACCCCAACCCACCGTCACCATCACTGTCAACGACCACCCTCCACCCTCCACCTTCCACCATCATCAAGCTTCAAACCCACATCAAGCTTCAAACCCGAAACAAAACCACAAGAATTTCCATGATCCTGTTTATCCAAAACCAACCAAATCAAAACAACAGTGACATCATAACAAGCAACGAATCAACAATACAACACAACCAGTGACACCGGTTGTTTTGGTGACATTCCGATCTACCTTTTTCGGTAACGGACTCGTGTTCTGATTTTGTACCGCCGGAGAAGACGAAGACAACAGTTGTGTTGGTGGAACTTTTCATTAGAGCAAAAGCAATCTACCGTGTACGGCAACAGAAATACGAAGACGACAGTTGTGGCGGTAGAAGCAATGATGGCTTGATTGTCGGTGACGGTGGCTCATATGTAATACTATGGTCGGCCGGAGGGGTGTAGTGGGGGTGGGATTGTTAGGAAGAAACAGGGGCAGTGGTGGTGGTTGTTGCGGGGGTGGTGATGATGGCGACGGTGGTGGTGGTTGCGGCAGGGGTGGTGATGATGGCGAAAGTGGTGGTTGTGGCAGGAGTGGTTGTGACGATGGTGGTGGTGGTCGGTGGTGATGGCTGCTGTGGAGGTGGAGGTGATGGTGGTACCAGAGAGAAAGAGTAGGGAGAGAGAGAAAGGGATAACTGAGTGTATGTATATTTACATATTATCTATATTATATATATGTTTTATAAGAAGTGGGTCCTACAAAGATATATTTATTTAATACTAATTTAATTTATTTTGTTTTATGATAAGGGCATTTTAGTCATTTCACACCCACTTAACACCAAAAACTAACCCCCATCTGTGCCAGGGACTATCCGGGAACGAAAATTGAAAAGTTGGGGATTATAGAGGTAATTTTAGAAAGTTAGGGACTAAAGGTGAAAAAAGGCCAAACCACAGGGACTATCCGGGCATTTAACTCATATTAAATTTATTATTTTAGTAGGATATATATATATATTGTTCATGAGGCATGCACCATAAGTGACCCGTTTGAGTCACTTTGCATGAATTTAGCCGTTATATCATTAATACCAATATGCGTAGAATTGTTGGTAGAACTATCGGGTTGACAACCCGGTCATGACCGGTAGCTCCGTGTCAAGTCAAACGACGAATTGATATTTTGTGATTATCTAGCGTTGATTATAACCTTATTGTTAATATATAGCTCATAGGCCTTGCAACCTTATGAATCTAAAAATTTGATGCTAGAAATTTAATATACATTTTAACCCTTGGGAAGATGATTTGTGTCGAAGGTTTTGAGAAAACGCTTGCGACCAGAGAACTGACACTTGGATTTTTAATAAGAAAATCTGATTTGACTTTCTTAAAATATATGAATGGGTTTGACATAGATTTTTTAACAAGAAAGTTTTTTCCTTAACCAAACTTGATTATAATTTGAATAAGTGTACTCACCAACCTATTTGTGTTGACACTTGATTTTTACGTGTTCTTCAGGTACATGAGTTTGGCTTAGGGATTTTGGCTTGTCTTGTGGTTGTTGATGCAATTTTATAATAAATAATGTTTGGACAACTTTTAAAACTGTTTGGGACCGTTTGTATTAAGATCCATAAGGGATCAAACAACTAAGTTATATTTGTGTTTATGTTTAAACTTTAAACTTTATGTTTTAATTAAGTTATATGTCCAAATTAAATATTGCATCGTCCATAAAGATATTTACGGGCAACAACCTCCGTCGCCGCCACGTTTGTATTTCCGCTGCGACGTTTTTGGGGTGTGACAAAAATCCTCCCTTAACAAGTATAGCGCTATAGGAGTAGCACACCGCCCCGTTTGTTGGGCCACTGTTAAGTATTCAATCTTTATGGTCTTATTCACTTCGGTGATAAGATTACGCTAGTGGACACTTTGGGTTGATTTTTAGCTATTGCATGCCAGTATATGATTTCATGATTAGTATACTTTAAACATCTGGATTTGAGACTTTATTCATACTTATGCTATGCTATGTAGACAAACTAGTATGCTCATTGACATAATTTGTGTTGACGGATATTTTATACATGTTGCAAACAATATATGATGACGCGATACGAGAAAACTACTTAGGGCGGACTAGATACTCACCAAAGCTATTTATGCAGTTCCGTATGTTTTAGTCTTGAAACTTGCAAATTGTTGTATTTTTCTTTCCAAACAATGTATTGTACTATTCAAATATATGGAAATGAAACTTTAAATTTTAACTAGGGTTATTGGATTTTATCACTCTTAACTAATAGGTATTGGTTGCCGCCACTCCCAAGTATCACAATGGCTCTCACCACTCTCAACTTAACACTTTGTGTGTTCTGTCATTCAGGTTGAGTGGTTTTTGGCACCCTTTTTGTTTTTTAGGAGCAGATGCACCTGTAGTCATTAGTAATTCACAAAGTGTTAGCCTAATATCACCAGTAACACAAGTCAAACACTAAGACATGCTCACCTGTGGGGTGACACAACACATAAAGTGTTAAGTTGAGAGTGGTGGGAGTCAAAGTGATAGTTGGGAATGGCAGTAACCAATACCCAATAGTTGAGAGTGATAAAATCCAATAACCCTTAGTGTCGCAATCTAGTGTTATGGTGCTTTTGAACAATTTATTACGTCTCGCCTCGATGTTTCCGTTATCGGTTGGGGTGTGACAATTATATTCATAATTTTGTAATAACCAATATTTTTAAAGTTATAAGATAAAAACAAAGTATGTTATTTTTTATAAAATTAATTAAAATTGTTATATTTTTTTAAATTGTTTGTTACATTTTTTGATTAATATGGATTACAAAAACCTAAAGCGACACGTGTATACAATTCTACTTTAAAAGCTTTTAATTTAATAATTACGAAATACGAAAAAAATGTTAAAACAATGAATAAAATAGAATAAATACATAAACAATTATTATGTAAGAAGTTAGGATAAACTATAAAAATTAGGAGTGCTAAATGGATTGACTTTGCAAGTTCAACTTGAACACGACCCGAACCTAAAAATCGTGTCATACGTATAAACCCAAATATGACCCATATATTTGCGGGTTGACCCAAACACAACCCGTTCAACTTGAATTTTTTTTTCTGCAAATTAATATTTTAAAATTAATATTTAGTACAACAAACAAAAATGTATATAATAAAATTCCATTTAAACTAGAAAATCTTATGGCAATTTCTCTTTTTAAATTTTAATTATGGCATAAAGACATACCCAATTTAATTTATGACATAAACCATATCGTAAAAAAATATATTATAAATAGGTTAAATATAACAACCCTCCAAAATTATTTTTCGATACCCTAATATATTTAGAACACCTTAATACGTCCTAAAATACACCTTGTATAGGAAAACCGAGCCAAAATATCTTATACAATTAAAAATTAAATAAAAATCAATTTTTATAATTTGTCGCGGGCCGCGAAGACTTACCCTCCATCTTACGCGGGCCGCGAGCGCCTGGACATGCGGCATAACCCGGAAGCCGCCACGTGTCAACACGTGGCGAAGCTAGATCGGTGACAAATCAAAGCTAGGCCCTACGAACTCTAGGTCGCGGGGCGCGAAGGCCACTTGTGTGGTCTACGCGGGGCGCGAGGGACGGCAGAATCAGCCCTATAAGAAGAGGGCATCGACAGTTCAAATCCGTTGCTCATTCCCTCGATCTCTCTCTCAATTTCTCTATAGTAGGCATTATACCCTACCCTAAATAACGAAGTTCTGCCTCGTTGTAAGCATTGTAACCCCCGGTTACGTATTAGATACGCTGCCCGATTGATCTAGGATTCCGTAACGGCTGTCGAGGTTCTGCCCGACGTAGTCGTTGGAATTCTGTCTCGGGGAGGGTATTACTAATGTAAATATTGGGTTATTATACCAACGCGTGTGCATTGTGTAATTAATAGATAATCACCAGGAAATTATAAAGGAAAACCCTAAAGTTGCAATGTGAATAATCTCCTTTTTGCAAACTATTTTCACAAAACCTTAAATATTTTATAATATGATTAGCAGTGATTGAGTCTTTGTAATTCTTCAATTACTGCCGGTATGTTGGGGTTTTGTATACAAAATGTGGAACACGTTACCATTGGACAAAGAGTTAGCCAATGTGTAATATGACCCACCAGTCAGGATTGACAGTACTGAATGAGTAATTGTGTAGATATAAACATTGTAATCGCTCTCAATACTGTAAAGTGATAAAACTCTTCTTGATTAAACTGAGATTCACTCACTGGTATTTCCCACTGACAAAATGTTTTTAAACGCGTTTCAGGTAAAAAAATGTGAAAGCCAAATAGAAGCCAGCTGGACAGCACTGAAGGCTTGGAAAAGTGGCTATAAAAGTTACCTAAATAAAGAAGATGCTTTATTTCAATAAAATATGGTTTATCCCTATAAATCAGTTGTAATGAAAACTTGGATTTTATCCCAATATATTTGTTAATATAAACTGTGGTGTTTTAATCTGATAAAATATTTCCTAACTACGGTCCTGATGTAAATTCCGCTGCCAAATGATAATAAACACCGATACCACTGAATCTGATCTCGCGGCCGCCCGTTCCCGGGTGATTAGGGGACGGGGGTTGCGACAGAAGGTGGTATCGGAGCTAAGCCACTGATTCAGCCACAGAAATGTCCTGCTGACACCAAAATATTATTCAATATGTTAGGAAATTATTTACGGAACTACGTGCATATCTGTATATTATTGTTATGTGGTATTTGACTATTTTTTAGTTTATAGTATGAGCGACCAAGGACCTTCAGACGCTTACCGTCAGTTGTCCAGCTCACCTAGGGACGAAGTCACCTCTTCACAGCCTACCCTATCAGGGTATTCGGCTGACAACGAAGATGGGATATTTATGTTCAAGGCCCAATCTGAAGAGCCATTCCCTCCCAAGAAGAGAGGATCGTTCAGCAGAGGAGCGCATGAACGTAGAAAAATGATGAAAAAGTTACAACAATAGCGAGCTTTAGCAGCCGCTAAGAGAGAAACGGATGCTCACACCCAGGATATGCTCAATAGGAGTCTAGCAAATTTTCATATCCTAGCAACTACAGCTGCAGACCCTAATCTAGAGCAACTCATAGCACCCCAGCCGTTACCACTGTTTCCCACACAACCAATGAAAATTGAAGCCAACCCAGAAAACCAAATCCCGGAACCTGCCTTTGACCCAGCCGAAATACCTAGAATACCAACACCCCATCTCTCAGACCCAGACTAAGACCCATGGTTTGACGACCATAGGGATTACCAACAACGCTACCCAATACCTGACGAACCCATGCCAAACCTAGCAGCCTACCCAGACTTGGACCCTCTAGACCCATACTATGATAATGACCAATACATCAGGGAGATTCTAGAAAACCCTTACCCTTACGAGGAACCCATGCCCCAGTACCAGCCCCTGCACCACCCATGAGCACAGAGAATGTGCAAGAACTCCGAACCTTTGGTGAGGAGATTTTAGAAGGAAGTGAGAGGATGAGGCAGATAGGAGAACGACTCGTCTGGAAATATGACGAGCGTAATATGGAATTTTGGATGAACCCGTACCATTAATAGTAATAATATATATATATATATATATAATATGTGTGTATGTTTGAAAAAAAATATATAGACAATAGCTACGGATGCATAATAGTATTGTAATTTTATATTTCAGTTCCAATTTGTACTAGACGCATAATATATATAAAATAGAGTAAAAAGTCGCAATGTTCGAAGATTTTGATCAATATGTTTGTTGTGTGATTGTTTGCATTAAATATTATTTTGTAATATTAATACGTGGCAAATGTTTAAAATTCAGATGGACAACAAAGTGAACCAGGAAAACCAGAATAACGATAACCTGAATAACAATAATAATGGAAACCAAGTGGATAACAGTGCCATCCAACACATAGTGGCACAACAAATTATAGACGTGATGCCATATATTATCAAAACGGTTAAGAAAGCGGATAATAAAAGTAATAATGGCAGTAAACGACCTACTGAACCTGAACACAATGTAAACAATGGACCCATACTTCAAGTGCCCATTCCCAAAAGAAGAAGAACCATGTCTTATGGTTGTTCTTATAAAGAATTCTGGTCTTGTAAACCAATGAAATTCTCGGGCAATGAAGGGGCTGTTGCAGCCTTACGCTGGATAGAAAATACTGAGGCAGTCTTGATAATAAGCAAGTGCGCGGAAGAGGATAAGATAATGTTTGCCTCCAATCTGTTTAAGAACTCAGCTTTAAAATGGTGGAACACTATCCTTTAGTCTAGGGGAAGTGATCGAGTCTACAATATGGAATGGGAGGAATTTAAAAACATGGTGGAAAGGAAATTCTGCCCTCCCAATGAAAAAGAACAGATAGCAAATAAGTTCTTAAACCTTAGAAAGACTGGAGTGGATAGTAAGGGTTACACTACTTTATTTTTCGAATATGCTAGAATAGTGGCAACCCTTGCATCACCTGAACCAGTATTAATCTCCCGCTACATCTGGGGATTAATCAGCTAGATTAGGCATGTAGTCAAGGCAGCTAGACCACAAACCATAGAAGAAGCTGTAGAACTAGCAAACACATTGACTGATGAATTAGTACGTACCCAAGAAGAGAACCAGAGGAGGAACCTAGCTTAGAAACTTACCCAAGAATTTCGTTATGGAAATTCCAACCGTGGGAAAAATGTAGGTTCTACTTCTGCTCCTTATTGCAAATATTACAAAAGAAAGCATTCTGGAAGATGCTCTATATATTGCAATTTTTGCAAAATATCTGGACACAAGGAAGAAGACTGTAGGAAGAAACCTAACAATAGGATATGCTACAACTATGGAGAACAAGGTCATATCAAGCCAAACTGTCCGAAACTAGCTCCAGCTACGAACAAGAAAAATACTAAAAATGCTAGGGCATTTGTTTTGACTGCAGAAGAAGCCAAGATAATCCCGGACGTGATCACCGGTACTTTTTTAGTTAATGATGTTTTTGCTAAAGTATTATTTGACTCTGGTGCAAACCAAAGTTTTATTAATACTTCATTTTGCAAACTTCTCAACCAACCATTAACTAAACTCCCACAAGAATGTCTAGTAGAAACAGCAAATGGGGAAACCATTAAGATTTCTGAAATCTTGCAGGGAGCAAGAATAGAATTTTTAAATCAAAGTTTTATTGCAAACCTTTACCCAATGAATCTGGCAGGATTTGATATTGTATTAGGAATGGATTGGTTAATAGCCAATAAAGCCAGTATTCTATGTGATCAAAAGTCAATCCAAGTAAATTCACTAAGGGGTGAAAAGATCACAATTGAAGGAGATAGGCCATCTAGATCCACAAAATTCATCTCAGTGATGAAATCAACCAGCTATGTAAGAAAAGGATCATTAGTGTGTTTGATTTCCATAATCATTACCACTAAAGGAAAAAAATTGAAAGATATTCCGGTAGTATCTCAATTTTCAGATGTGTTTCCAGAAGAATTACCAGGACTACCTCTAGACAGGGAAGTTGAATTTAGAATTCATGTGCTACCAGGAACAACACCAATTGCCAAATCACCCTACCGCTTGGCACCAGCAAAAATGCAAGAATTAAAGAAGCAACTAGACAAACTACTGGAGAAATGATTCATACAGCCAAGTTCATCGCCATGGGGAGCGCCGATTTTATTCGTCAAGAAGAAAGACGGGTCAATGCGAATGTGCATTGATTACCATGAATTGAATAAAGTCACGATTAAGAATCGGTACCCATTACCGAGGAATGATGATTTATTTGATTAGTTACAAGGAGCTCGATTTTTCTCTAAAATCGATTTACGCTCAGGATATCATCAATTAAAGGTACAGGAAGAGGACATTCCTAAGACCGATTTCAGAACGAGGTATGGCCATTATGAATTTACTGTCATGCCATTTGGTTTAACCAATGCCCCAGCCGCATTTATGGACATGATGAACCGAATATGTAAACCATATTTGGATAAATTCATAATTGTCTTTATAGATGATATTCTCATTTACTCTAAGAGTAAAGAGGAACATGCAGCGCATCTGCATGCACTCCTAAATTTGCTGAGAAAAGAAAAGCTTTATCCCAAGTTTTCAAAATGCGAATTTTGGTTAGAACAAGTGTAGTTTCTTGGACATTTAGTCAATCATAAAGGAATTCATGTGGATCCCACAAAGATTGAGGCAATTACTAAATGGAAAACCCCTGAGTCACCAACCGAGGTTAGAAGTTTCCTATGATTGGCCGGTTATTATAGAAGATTTATTCAAGATTTTTCTAGAATAGTCATTCCCTTAACTAAGCTAACCTGTAAAACTATTAAGTTTGAACGGGGACCAAAACAAGAAGAAGCCTTTAGAATTCTTAAGCAAAGATTAACCAACGCACCCATACTAGCGTTACCAAAAGGAACTTAAGACTTTGTAGTCTATTGTGACGCTTCTAAGTTAGGTTATGGATGTGTATTGATGCAACGTCAAAAGGTTATAGCATATGCATCTAGACAACTTAAGAATCACGAAGAAAATTATTCAACCCATGATTTAGAGTCAGGAGCTATAATTTTTGCCCTGAAAATTTGGAGACATTACCTTTACGGTAGTAAGTTTACCATTTTCACAGATCATAAGAGTTTAAGGTATGTTTTCGGGCAAAAGGAGTTGAATATGAGACAGAGACGCTGGATGAAAATACTTAGTGATTACGATTGCAATATCCAGTATCATGCAGGAAAGGCTAATGTAGTAGATGATGCTTTAAGTCGAAAGTATCATGAAAAGCCAAAAAGAGTACGTTCTCTTAAATTAAATCTACAGGTAGATTTAAATGAACAGATTAGAAAGGCACAAGAATCAGTAATCAAGGACGATACTGAGAAACTAAAATGAATGATTAAGGAACTAGATCAAGGAACAGATGGAATTTGGAAATTCCATAAGAAAAGAATGTGGATACCTAAATTAGGAAACCTACGCCACCGTATATTAGAAGAAGCCCATAAGTCTAAGTATACGATGCATCCTGGAAGTGATAAGATGTATCAGGACTTAAGAAAGAATTTCTGGTGGATAGGAATGAAGAAGGATATAGCATCTTATGTTTCTAAATGTTTAACCTGTTCACAAGTTAAAGCTGAACATCAGAAACCCTCAGGTTTATTGCAGTAGTTAGAAATGCTGGTGTGGAAGTGGGAATTGATAACAATGGATTTTGTTACCGAATTACCCAAAACAAGAAAAGGTAATGATACAATCTGGGTGATTGTAGGCAGGCTAACTAAGTCAGCTCATTTCTTACCAATGAAGGAAACTTTCAGTATGGAACAGTTAGCTAAGTTGTATGTAAATGAAATAGTTTCATTGCATGGAATTCCTTTATCAATTTTTTCTGATAGAGATAGCCGTTTTACCTCTCATTTTTGGACAAGCTTCCAAAAAGCAATGGGAACCAAGCTAAATCTAAGCACAGCTTATCATCCTCAAACGGACGGACAAAGCGAAAGGATAATTCAGACAATGAAATATATGCTTAGAGCTTGTGTGCTTGATTTCGGAGGTAATTGGGACGACCACTTACCATTAATAGAATTTTCTTACAATAACAGCTATCACACAAGTATCAATGCTGCACCATTCGAAGCACTTTATGGACGAAAGTGTCAAACCCCAGTCTGTTGGGCAGAAATTGGAGAAAAGCAACTCTCCAGACCTGAGATAGTACAAGAAACAACCAACAAGATTGTTCAAGTCAAGGAACGACTGAAAGCAGCACGCGATCGACAAAAGAGTTATGCTGATAATAGGCGAAAGCCGTTAGAATTTCAAGTAGGAGACAATGTATTATTAAAGGTCTCTCCTTGGAAAGGAGTGGTAAGATTCATAAAAAGGGGAAAGCTAAGCCCCAGGTATGTTGGACCTTTTGAGATTATTAGAAGAATAGGACCTGTAGCCTATCAGCTACGACTGCCAGAGGAAATGGCATTAATACATGATGTATTTCATGTACGTAATCTCAAAAAGTCTTTAGCCGATGAATCATTAATAGTACCTCTTAAGGATATAGAGGTAAATGAAAAACTGAAATTTATAGAGAAGCCGCTACAGATTGAAGACATGAAAGTCAAGAATCTCAAACACAAGAGATTAGTTCTGGTCAAAGTAAAATGGGACTCCAAAAAAGGACCAGAATACACATGGGAGCTTGAATCAGAAATGCAAAAGAAATATCCACACTTATTTCAGTAGACCTCGAGGACGAGTTCTAAAACAAGGTGGGGAGGATATAACAACCCTCCAAATTATTTTTCGATACCCCTAATATATTTAGAACACCTCAATACGTCCTAAAATACACCCCGTATACGAAAACCGAGCCAAAATACCTTATACAATTAGAAATTAAATAAAAATCAATTTTTATAATCTGTCGCGGGCCGCGAAGACTTACCCTCCATCTTACGCAGGCTGCGAGCGCCTGGACATGCGGCATAACCTGGAAGCCAACACGTGTCAACACGTGGCGAAGCTAGATCGGTGACAAATCAAAGCTAGGCCCTACGAACCCTAGGTCGCGGAGCACGAAGGCCCCTTGTGTGGCCTACGCGGGGCGCGAGGGATGGCCGAATCAGTCCTATAAGAAGAGGGCATCAGCAGTTCAAATCCGTTGCTCATTCCCTCGATCTCTCTCTCAATTTCTCTATAGTAGGCACTATTCCCGGGCATTATACCCCCCTAAATAATGAAGTTCTGCCTCGTTGTAAGTATTTTAACCCCCGGTTACGTATTAGATACGCTGCCTGATTGAACTAGGATTCCGTAACGGCTGTTGAGGTTCTGCCCGAAGTAGTCGTTGGAATTCTGTCTCGGGGAGGGTATTACTAATGTAAATATTGGGTTATTATACTAACGCGTGTGCATTGTGTAATTAATAGATAATCACCAGGAAATCATAAAGGAAAACCCTAAAGTTGCAATGTGAGTAATCTCCTTTTTGCAAACTATTTTCGTAAAACCTTAAATATTTTAAAATGTGATTAGCAGTGATTGAGTCTTTGTAATTCTTCAATTACTGCCGGTATGTTGGGGTTTTGTATACAAAATGTGGAACACGTTACCATTGGACAAAGAGTTAGCCAATGTGTAATATGACCCACCAGTCATGATTGACAGTACTGAATGAGTAATTTGTGTAGATATAAACATTGTAATCGCTCTCAATACTGTAAAGTGATAAAACTCTTCTTGATTAAACTGGGATTCACTCACCAGTATTTCCCACTGACAAAATATTTTAAACGCGTTTCAGGTAACAAAATGTGAAAGCCAAATAGAAGCCAACTGGACAGCACTGAAGGCTTGGAAAAGTGGCTATAAAATTTACCTAAATAAAGAAGATGTTTTATTTCAATAAAATAGGGTTTATCCCTATAAATCAGTTGTAATGAAAACTTGGATTTTATCCCAATATATTTATTAATATAAACTGTGGTGTTTTAATCTGATAAAATATTTCCTAACTACGGTCCTGATGTAAATTCCGCTGCCAAATGATAATAAACACCGATACCACTAAATCTGATCTCACGGCCGCCCGTTCCCCGGTGATTAGGGGACCGGGGTTGCGACATTAAATGGGTCAAGCCACCAACCTAACCAGGTTAACCCGAACCCGACCGTTAGCTAAACGGGTTCGTGGGTTCAACCTAAAACTGAGTCGAACCCCTATAGACTAAACCCAAACCCGTGAATAAACAATTATTGTGGTTTTAACCTAAAACTATATTACAATAAATATATGAAATTAGATACAAAAATAAATGTAAACTAGTTATAAAAACCGTCGCCGCGTTGCGGCGAACTTCTTTTGTTATTTTGTCTGTGTTTATATGTGTTTTAAATCACTACGAGCGCGTTGCACACGGAATCGCTGACAAGAATAAAAAGAAAATGTAGAAAAAAACACTAATAAACTAAAGAAAATCAACTAAAAAAGTTGTATGGTAATGATGTTGTTCGGTAGAAGCCCGTAGTCAGGGATGACCAAATAGTAATGGGTACCGGTACCGAATTTTCTAAACCGAAAGATCCTAAGTACCAGTTCGGTACTGTCGTTTGGCGTTCCTGGTACCGGTTCGCTACCGGTTTTTACCTTCATATACCGATACCGTAACCGGTATTTTCGGTACCAATACCGATTCGGTATCAGTTGGCACCGAGCCCTGAAACTAAAAAAAAGTTGTATGGTGCCGTTGGTGTTCGTACGGTACCCGTGATCAGGGATGAGCAAATGGTACTGGGTAGCAGTACCAAATTTCTCGAACTAAAAGATTATCAAAGTCAATCCGGTACCGACTTTTGGCATTTTATGTACCAGGCTGGTGCTGGTTTTTACCTTAATGCGCCGATAACGAACCGGTATTTTTGATACAAATCCCGGTTAACACCAAGCTTATCAGACTTAAAAAGTAAAGGAGAGAACAATTATTATAATATTAAGATAATAAAACTATAAAAAAACTGTATATAATATTTTATTATATTATATTATAGTATAGTTTAATGTTCATTTCATTCATTTTTTAATATTAATAATATATAGGATTTACTGTTCATTTCAGTCATCTATATCTATAATAAATGGAACCATTGAGGGACACATGTCACCCCTTGGTTAAGCCACATCAGCCATCCACGTGGCATATCTCCGGTGCAAGTATTAGAGAAGCGTATGATGGAAGTTTTGGTGTATTAGGGAAGTTTTGTTGACTCTCTCTCTCAATCTTCAATAGCCTTATTTCGAAAACCCTACAGAAAAATCATATGCATCCATAGACTCTCTCTCTCTCTCAATCTTCGTTCTTTAGAGATATAGGGTTTCTCCATTATCGATCATTCATCTGTCTTGATAATCAAATGTTTCATTACCATGGTTCATATCACAATTTGCAAGCAAGAAGGTTAGATTCTCCAATTTTTTTTCATTTTTTCAATCGATAATCTTTATACGAACTGTAATAGATTATTCTTGAAACCCTAACGTTGATTTAACATATATTGGTTCATCAATTAGGGTTTTTTAAAAAACCCAAACTTTTTCATCTAAATGATCTGTTGTTTCTTCTTGAATATGATGTTTTTATTTTTTGAATCTTATTTCATTTTTATTGAATCTGATTTCCTTTTCCTTGAATCTGATACTGGAAGCAGACGACGGCAACGAAGTCTTTGTTATGTGTGAAGGCCGTAATCAACGTTGGTGATGGTGGTGCCGAGTGTTGACGTCACTGAACCCTAAATCAATAACAGAGACTATATTTATTCGATTGGTAAGATTAAATGGTTTTTAGTTTTAATTTATGCTTTCATTTGAATCAAGTATTAGATTTTCGGTTTTCGGTTTTCTAATTAGGGCTTATTTAAGGTCGTGATTACTTATATTGTGCGGCGTTTTGGTTCTTAGGTGACTTATGGTCGGGTTCTTATTGAAGATTGAGAGAGAGAGTCAACAAAACTTCCCTAGTACAGATTTTTGTGGGCTAGGTGACTTATGGTCGGGTTCTTATTTTCGACCTTATGATTTGTGTGCTATGTGACTTATGGTCGGGTTCTTATTAACAAACACACTGACTAGAGCGAGTACATCGATGTTGATGTCAACAATTGTTCAATCATTGATGATGAAGGTAAGTTGTTCATTGCAGTTTTTTCAATTGTATGACCTGGATCTGGATATTTTTCAATTTCAATTCCAAACTAAATCAAATTTTAAGGGCACAAACACTTCAACGTTTAAGGAGGTAGAAGATGTCAAGGAAATGGCTTACTGGTGGGTTACCAAGAGATTCAAGATGCAGAGGTTAGCTTACGGTAACTGGATAAGTTTTGGTGCTATAAATTTTCATATGTAATATGTTTCCTATTGCCTTTTCTTTTAGTGAATGTAATGTTTTGGTGTATAGTGGGGTTCCTTAGCTTCTAGCTAAAGAGGGCCTTATGTTTTGGCTTTGAACAAATATCAAGGTTAAAAGATGAATATCGGCTTTTTAAAGGTAATAAAAAGGGGCTTTATGTTCTTCGGTTTGCATTGTATCTTACTTGAGCAGATGAATGATCCGCATATTTTATTTGGACATAAATTTCTACAACAAACCGAGACTTTCATCTTTTGGGAAAAAATATTGGGAGTGTATCTCTTCTCTTCTTTTATTAAGTTCAGTATATGCATTTCTTGCTATTGAAGTTTTATGATATTTAGTAGTTTGTATTTATATAAATAGTCCTTGTTAAGGGAAGGGTAGTATGTTCTCAATACATGGTAAATGACCAAAGTTATTGCACGACTCTATAGCAAGTGACGTTGGTGATGCATCGCCTTCGAAGCCTGTTTTAATGAAAGGTGAGCATGGCTATCGAGGCTTAGTGCGTGTTTGTCGTGCATTAGGATTTTTTTTAATTGCCTACCTAATATTTTAACTAATATGCCTGTTAAAAGATTATTGGTATCTATATATTTGGATCTTTTCTCTAACTCCTTATTGTTCCAGGTTCGTTTGATTGCTGATAAAGGGACCAACAAACCAAGAGGATATGCTTTCATAGAGTACATGCATACATGTTATATGAAAGGTTTTATTCGTCATTTTTATATTTTCTCTGTCATTTTCTACTAGAGGTGGCAAAATGAGTGGGTTGGGCTACAGAACGGACATTTTTTATACGTGAATGAGTTGAAATTGCCACTTTTGGTTACTATGTTGCTATTTTTAATTCATTTACATATCTGATGGTTGATTTGTATGATGATGGTGTATAGTTGTATATAAAAAAGCGGATGGAAGGAAGCTTGATTCGAGAAGGGTGCTTGTGGACGTTGAACATGGTAGAACTATTCCCAACTGGTGACCCCGTAAGCTTGGCGGGGGATTCGGAACAACCAGGGCTGGAGGTGAATAATTTAATCTGAAGAACTCTGGGAGGTTAGTCGTTTCATCTTCTTTTTAAACCAAACACACCTGATTTCTGTCAACTGTAGATCTCTTACATATTTTCTAATACCCTATTTAAATTGTTAATCTGTTTTCTTTTTTCTTACCGTCTAATATTTTCGCAATTCACAAACCCTTTGTTCTCACTGACGATTATGAATCTCCAGCATCAAGAGGAATCTATTGATGCTGAGATACTCAACTCTATGGCAATCACAAACGAACATTTCTCTACTGCTCTTGGAACTAGCAATCTGTCTGCTCTGCGTGAGACCGTACGTCAATATACTAAATATATATATTTGTTTATATATAGTTAGTTATATACTAACATTATTTCCAATTAATAATTATTTTCTGTTTGGAATATAGGTTGTTGAGGTTCCAAATGTTAGCTGGGAGGATGTTGGAGGCCTTGAGAATGTTAAGCGTGAGGTTCAAGAGGTAATGAAAATGTCATCATTAGGTTTAACTATTTTAGTCATAAATTAACACCCCGAAAACGGGTTTGGTAATCAAACCCCGTTAATACTAAAAGACGGGTAAAATACCGTTAGTGGTAAAAAAAAATTAGTTAACCCGGTGAATATTAGGATTTGAATAAATAATCTTTTATTAATAAAAAAGAGGAATAAATGCTTTGAGAAAACACGGTTTATTAGGAGCCCGAATTAACGGGACTTAAAAAAATAATAAAACGGGTTATGATTCCCCACACCCACCAAGTTAAGTAGGAATAGTTAACCTAGTTAGTAATGGGTAACTAAATGAAAAGCTATGAGATACAGCTTCTTTTGTAATAAATGAAACAAGAGGGACTAAAAGAGGCAAAAAGGGAAAATGTTTTAATTAAATAAAATACTAACACCAAAACAAATACTCTAAGTGTGTGTTCTGGTCGAGATTTCCAGAAGAGCCAGGGAGCTCTCATCTTCAAACCCTAACATACTCAAATCCATCAATTGAAAGGCCAAATCTACTCCAAATCGAAATCTAAGATCAGATTAGTGATCACCTCAGTGAAGGGATCACAAGGTATGTCAAATTTCATCTTCTAGTTACATCTTAAGATTTTGATAAACATGTGAGATTCGAAATTTATGTTGCATGGATGTTGTATTTATGGAATAGGAACAATATTATGTCTAGGACCCTAGACAAGTATATACTAAAATCATGCTTAGTTCAAGTAAATTCAGATGTTGTTGATGCTAAATTCATGTATGAGATGTTTTTAGGGTTTTGATTGCAAAGAAAATAGTGTTATGATGTCAAGAACATGCTTTAATTGAAAACTGAATTCAAATAGCTCCTGATCAGAATTTACAGCCGATTTGTATTGGCTGTAACATAGACAAAACCTGACAAAAACATGTGTTTCTTGAGTCTAAAATGTAATTCCAGGAAATATCTTTAAAACCCCACTGGAATCGCATTTTTTTGACGAAAATTGAGCGTTTTATGAATTTTTCC
>JARYGA010022941.1:0-24955 GCA_030545235.1 Helianthus tuberosus
GAAGATCCTTTTCTTTTCAAAATGTGTGCCGATCAACTCATCCGCCGATGTGTACATGGTAGTGAAGCAAGAAGAATTCTCCGCCATTGTCATGAAGGTCCATACGGAGGACATCATGGTACCGCTAGTACCGCACGAAAGGTATTTGATTCAGGATTTTATTGGCCAACCATTTACAAAGACGCCCAAAGTCATGTCAATAAGAGTGACGCTTGCCAAAGATCAGGTAATATTTCTTCCAAAAACGAAATGCCACAAAATGGCATTCTTGTTTGTGAAATTTTTGATGTGTGGGGACTCGACTTTATAGGACCTTTCCCACCGTCAAAAGAACAAATATATACTTGTGGCGGTAGATTACTTGTCTAAATGGGCCGAGGCCGAGGCACTTCCAACAAATGATGGAAGAGTCATGGTAAGATTTCTGAAAAGATTATTCTCTCGTTTTGGAACACCAAAAGCATTAATAAGTGATAGAGGTACCCTTTTTTGTAACCATCAACTTGAAAAAATCTTAACAAGGTATGGGGTCTATCACCGGGTCTCAACAGCATATCACCCTCAAACAAACGGACAAGCCGAAGTGACTAATAGAGGTTTAAAACGAATACTCGAAAAAACCATAGGGTTAAATAAAAAAGAATGGGCCGAAAAATTAGACGATGCTTTATGGGCTTTTCGAACTGCTTATAAAACAACAATAGGTACAACCCCATATAAGCTAGTCTACGGAAAAAGTTGTCATTTGCCAGTAGAAATAGCACACAAGGCCTACTGGGCAATTAAAAATGTAAACTTAGACTTAGAAATTGCTGGTAAAAATTGATTTTGCCAATTAAATGAATTAGACAAATTAAGGAATTATGCATACTCTAACTCCGAAATTTATAAGGAAAGAATGAAAAATTCGCATGATAAACACATTAAACCTAATGAATTTCGGGTAGGAGATCAAGTTCTATTGTTTAATTCACGACTTTGATTATTTCCTGGTAAATTAAAGTCTAGGTGGTCAGGACCTTTTTCCATCACCCATATTTTCCCACACAGTGCAGTCGAAATTAAATATCGGAATGGAATTCCATTCAAAGTCAATGGCCAACTGCTAAAGCTTTATCAAGGATTTATTGAGGATGAGGAGGAAGAAATCTCGCTTCAAATGATCGAAGAATGAAACAAAGGTGAAAGCATCAACATCATACCTGGTAAGTTACGAAAAATCGGGAACACATCTGAATCGGTAAGATTTCTAAAAACCAAGTTTTGCGAAACAGGGCACTCACACGAGCACTTATAAAAAAAATTATTTTGCCAGCCCACGGGGCCGTGCTCAGCGTGCACGGGGCCGTGTCCACGCAACTGTCGGGATAAAACCCCCCATTTTCATTCAGTTTCTTCATTCCACACGCCCCGTTTCCCCAAAAACTCTCTGGTTCCGGCGAATTTTTCTACAGATTTCAACGTTTCCCCTACTTCTAACAACATCAAGGTATGATCCTATCATCATAAGTATTTTAGTTTTATAAACAGAAGAGAGAAAAACCTAAATAGAGCCGCCGCTTCTCCGACGATTGCCCGAGCTCTGGAGCGTGGTAGGCCTCAATTAACTGAACCAAGAGTAAGGAATCTCATGGTGGTGCTGATGTTCGCAGACGTGGCGGCTAGGGTTCCGGTGACCCTAGATGGTGCGGCGGCGTACACACGATGGTCACCAAAAACTCGCTACATTCTCAACTTTCAGATCATAGATCTAGCTACGCTCATATCTACGAAGATTGGAAATCGGTATGTATTGTGTTATGGCTTTTAAACATTATATCTACATCTTATCTTAGATTTTATAGCATTACGGAAATCTCATGGAATTCGTTCTCGGTTAGGGTTTAGAAGCAAAAAACAGAGATTAGCGTTGTGATTATGTTAGATTTAAGATTGTTCACATTACATATTGGAATTTGGTATGTATTGTGCTATGGATTTAACATTATTCCTAAAATCTCATAAAATTCGTTTTTGGTTAGGGATTAGAAGCAAAAACAGAGAATTGTGTTGTAATTTTGTTAGATTTAAGATTATTTAGGTCTGCGATTGGAAATTGGTATGAATTATGCTACGAATTCAACACTATCCTCAAATTTTATTATAGTATATAGCAAATTTGAGATATAATATCAAAGTTTTTATGCTCCTCGCGTGCTAATTTGAGCGTTGCCATTAGATGAATTATTGAGATCCTACAAGGATGTGGCGAATTCGTAACGCATGTTAGGTCACAGCATGGGAAGCAAGACAGATACCTTGTCTGATAAATGGGGAACATGTGTTTTTTACAATGATGAAAAACATAATAACAAGAGACAACAACAACAACAACAACAAGATGAAGCAGGTGAGTGCTGACTTTAATTTTTCTTTTAATTTGTCTATATTGCATAATTCGGTTACATGTGTATTGAGCGTCGTTAGTTTTTGTTCTGTTGTATGATCTTATTATCTAGGAGTGGCGGAAATCGGTACATTTGGGAACAGAGTCAGCTCTCCTTCCTTGGATAAAAAAAGCACTAGCTTAGGCTTCCAAATTTGCTACTTCAATTCATCATTTTGCTTATGAGACAGTCTTGCCAACTGAGATCTTCAAAACTCTCAAATCTGATTTTAAATATAAAAATATCAAGTTTCCAGGTCTGTTTCTTATCTAATTTTTTTGGTTGCACAATAAAAACCATCCATTTGATTAGATTTACAAAGGTATATAATTTAGGTACCAACTTATGTCAGGTGTTCCTGCTAAAGCCTCAAGGTTTTTGTTTATACTTTATCCTTATATTGGTCACTATATGGATTTCTATTAAATTGGTATAACTCTCAGTTAAGCTTAATATATTTAAAGTGATCGTTGTTGAGAAGATTGATTTGGTTATACATGATGTATGTTGAACTTGATGGTTAATTCAGTAGAGCTTGAAACTTGAGAATGGTATGATTATAAGTTAAATTGATTAGTTAATTGTATTTTATTTGTAGCATTCTTATAAATCCCATGGCACTTCTCATTCTCATTCCCAACTATAATTCTTTACTTATTAAAAAAATAACTAGCACTGAACTTATCACAATTGGCATTTCATATTTTCACAACTTACACGTGTTCCGCCATGAATAAGCTTACGTTTGTTGTTGTTGGTCTAAACTTGGATAAAAAAGTAGGGTTTATACCATGTCCATTGATAATAAAACTAAGTTTTGTTTCCATGATTAATACTATTTCATATCTCTTGAATTGATTTCAATGATTTTCAAAAATTATGGATAAGCTTGTAACCGAATGCATATCTGAATGAAGAAACACGGATTCACCGCCAGGATGATTGAACCGCTTTCTCTTTGTGGGTGAAGAATCACATCTTGTTCTTCCTCTTGAACCTAGATCTGCAATGGAGAAGAGAAGAAAGTGGAGCTGTAGAGATTGCCGGTAGGAGAAGATTCTCCTGTTTCCAGCTACAAAAAGTGTGGCGGCTCCATTTCATCTACCCTAATAATGAGGTGAACACCTCTTTATATAGGGGGATATGGGCCTCCCCTAACCTCAATGGGCCAGGCCCAGTTAGGGGTTATCTCTACAAGCCCCGACCCAAAGTAGTGTAAACTACATCGCGTTGGGCCTCGCGGTTGGGTTAGTAAGCAACAATAATAAACAATTAATACAAAAGCAACAAGTAACGGGAAGTCTGACCGCTTGGGTCGGGTTTAGTACCGTACCCCATCAAGTCCCCCAGTCTATTGTTGCTCCCGCGTGCAAGCGTGGTAGGAGTACTAGACTTGTTAGGAGTGTTCGAAAGTAAAGATTGCGTTTTAGGCTTACCTGTCGCCCGGGTGCGGGAAAGTTGTTGGCCATGCTTGTTGCATCTGTCTTTCGCTGCGAGTGGAGATAATGGAGCGTTGAATATTACATGATACTGGTTGGGCAAACCTGGCGCACGCTGTTTGATTGCGGGCAGTTGCTATTGGCGCATTGCCATGAGCTTGTCAAGGCTGCGCGTACGTAGCTAATTTTAGGTTAGGTCTCTATTTATAGCCGGCGTGGTGTAGGAGCAGCGGAAGCGTGATGGGCCCTGGGCCTGAAGGCGACAACAAGGAATATCCGTCTTGTCTCTTCTGTGGCAGCTGTCAGTGTCTTCTAGAAGATCTCCGGTGCTAGCGCACCCTGATTGGAGCCACGTGTCCGGATGGTCGTCCTTGTTGTCTCTCTGACATCAGCCGGTGAGTGGAGATCATGGGGCAGTTGTCGCTGCCCCCTGATTGGTGCCATGTAGGCGTCCTTGTGTACCCTCTGTCTCCTGCACGATTGGTGATCGTGGAGCACGATAGAATACAGCCTGTTAGACGTTTATTGGCTTACTCTTATGCCGCGCGGTCTTTGGTGAGTGTCCAAGCAGCTTGCGCGAGGTATAGGCATTGAGGGCCTTCATTCAGGGTGTCTTTTGATTAGTCAGATTAATGTATAAGGAGTATGGTCTTGCGTGCGACCTAATTGGTCAGTGCGGCTTTTTGGGATCGTAACCCTTCAAGTCCCCCCCTGTCCAGTGCTGCTTCCATGCGCGAAGTAAATGGTTGGAGCTCTGGACTTAAAAAAAAGAAAGTGTGTTGGTCTGTAAAGCATTTGTTAGGTCATGGTAGCCGGCGCGCGTGTAATTGTTTGTCAATTACTACGGCGCGGCCAACAGGCTTGCTTACTGATAGGTGTTGCTTTTGAGGGTTGGCGCGCATGATCATCGACTGATGATGCATGCGGCACAACCCTTGCTAGCTTCAGTATGAAGTCTCGTTGCAAGTTTAAGCGGGAAATTCTTCGAATTTTGAATTCTGACAGGTTGGTGCAAATGTCATTTGATGGCGACTCTTGAGTTGACTACTGACATGACGATCATCATGCTGACACTGACGGTTCGTCTTTTGTCAGGCGAGTGAGGCCAAGCTCTAGCAGTGTGCACACAGTCGTGTGGCTACTCTAAAATATTTACCTTTTGGTGACTTCGCATGGTGCGCGTGTCTTAGGCCATGAAGAATACGTATATATATAATGTTTGAATCTGCGTAAATTGTTGTCTACAATATTTGCACGTGTTAATCCACTTTGAGCAGGTTATCGCGAATGAGAATTGGCATAAAGTTGCGTCAGGATAATGAAGTAGAAACCCGAGCCTGCGCTAATCTTCTGGTATGTGACGACAACAATGTGGCGTGAAACAAGGAGCTGTGGGTTGTCTTGAAGATTGTAAGCGAAACTTTATTTTAGCCAATGTGTTTTTGCGTATACCCAAAGTGGTGCGTGCATTTGTAGCACAATTTACGTTTTATAAGTGTTTTCATATATGGCTAAGCATGCGCTCGTGGGCGACACACACGTTCGTATGTACAGCAGCAGGGCTCGCATGACGGCTGAGATGCTCGTATGTAGAGCAGCAGACTCGTATGGAGACCGGCGTGCTCGTATGTAAATGAGTATGCGCCAGTCGGCGACTTACGTGCTAGTATGTAACCGAGCATGCGCCAGCCGGTGACTTACGAGCTCATATGTAAAAGAGCATGCGCCAGCCGGCGACTTACGTGCTCATATGTAAGAGAGCATGCGCCAGCCGGCGACTTACATGCTCATATGTAAGAGAGCATGCGCCAGCCGGCGACTTATGTGCTCTTATGTGGAGGCGCTTTTTAGGCTTTCGTCGGTGTGCGTGAGGATCGCTCGTTGCGTTTCACCGATTGAATGTATCGCCTAACCTGCAAATAAGTTGACATGGTAAATTGTAATAAAGAGTGATATGTGGAAAGCGTTATACCAAAACTTCATCCTTAGGAGGTGTTTGTTCTGTGCATCCATACTTTGCAATATTCTGAAAGCACTTTTGAACCTCGAAATGGTGTTATGCCATGCATGCTAGTGTGATTGTCTACTGCTGTCACATAACTGTTAGTTGCATTGCACTAAAATGGGGAGGCCCATAATTATATTGCAGTGAGCTTAATTATTTGTAATGCTTACACGTAATATATGTCGAACCACTATGAAATAACAATATGTATGTAGAAAGGCATGTATTGTGAGATGTTTATTTATAAAGTTTGTAAAACTTTATATATCATCTACTGCCTTAAACAAATTTGATAATAACAAGGTTGTGCTATAGAGATGACTCGCGGCGGGTTATGCTAACACAACAGAGATGACCGCGCGGCGGAGTATGCTCGCGTAGCGGAGATGATCTGCGTGGTGGAGCATGCTCGCGCAACGGGATGACTCGTGCGGCTGCGGAGCTGGTCCAAAAGGGGGCGAACGTTATCCGCACGACATAGCGGGTCTGGCAAGGGCGGAACATGTTTGTGTTTTGAGGGATTGTACAAAACAATAATTTCCTTTTTAATGAAAATGGTAGCTTTATTAGCCGTTTACAGCTGTAAAGGCTATGGAAGCGGATAATGTTTGTCATTTCCTTGTTATTTTCTTTTAGTCATCGTTCTCATTCCAAATTGAAATGAAACTCTGAATCTTTTTTTTTTATTATATTTAACAAAGAAAAGAAATGATAGGCTAATGGATGAAGACCTCATAAGTGCATGAATGTGCACATGGATGCACATGGTTATAGTTTTAACAATACATTTTGCAAAAACATATAGGAAATTAAAAATGTTTTGTACAAATCCTTGAGATATGTCATCAAAAACGATATATTTGACCCTTGTCATATGAAAACTCAAAAAGTTTTAGATTAAACATGGATAATTACGATCTGTCGTCAAGCACACCATATCATGATTTTTTTTTTATGTCAAAAAGGCTTTTTTTTTTTAAATTTGCCAGTGACTAAAAGTGTTTACCACCCTTGAGAGGGTTAAAAATGTTTCTTTGTAACATTCAAATGGGTGTTTATGTGAACTGCGGAGCTAGTCCAAAGTAGGCGAACGTTGTCCGCGTGGCGTAGCTTTGCTCGCGCAACAAAGATTACTCGCGGTGGCGGAGTATGCTCGTGCTATAGAGATGACTCGTTGCGGCGGAGTATGCTTGCGCGACGGAGATTACTTGCGTGACGGAGTATGCTCGCGCAGCTGAGATATTCGCTTGGGGAGTCCTGAGTTGCTCCCGTGCACGGATGGTAGTTTATGCCGCTAAATAGATGTTAGTAGCATTGAAATAGAATAATAATAAGCAATGATACGAGTGTTTCTAGAAAAAACACATGGCTGTTAAATTGAAAAATCACATGAATTGATTCAATTTGCTTGAACTTGGCCACCTTGGTTTATAGGTGGCATTGTATAGTAATTACACGTTATTAAATAATTCAAATGTTTCCAAGAAAGAAAATGTGTGGATAAGGTCCACATGCTAAATAATCACTTTATAGGGGTGTCAGAAAAGTCACTAGCCATTTTATAAATTCTACATAAAGAGGTCTTGTTTTTTTTTTTTAATGATTGTTTTTGATGTTTTCTAAGGTGGCCTCAGTTTAAAACTCGAGGTGAGTGTTCAAACAGCGAAATAATGGCCATCCACTATGTTGCACCAACTGGGGAAAGTCATCCGTTGCAGGGATTTCAAGCAGCCGGAAGTCAACGTTGGTCCGGCAAGATGACGCGCACACGGGGGTTATCGAAAATATTGATTTATAAAAAAATGGAGGACCGGTGCGCGTGCGCGGTGAGGCCTTTCCGGCGGAAGCAAAGTTTGCCCATGGGACACGGAGTTTATCCATCCTGCGCGGGGCTCTAGCATGCGCGGGCACTTGTCGAGTTACATGATTAAAGATCAACCGGGTTGAACTCAGGCGTGTATGGGCTTTTGTGAGTGGCTTTTTGCCTCATTACCAGTATTACCTCAAACAAAGCATGTATAATATTGGGTTGCAGTAGCAAAACATGTCTTCCTATTTTGTTTTTCGCTATATAAAAAGGACAGGAAACAGTAACTTGCACAAATAAGAGTTTTTGTATCCAAACCCCACTAAACATGCGCGGAGTCCCGCGCTGCGCGAAGTGGTGGTCATCCTCCGGTAGAGCGTGTCCGTAGTGCGCGAAGAGGGAAACATGTCCGGCGCGAGTCGGTGCTTTTCCGACAGACACGCGAATACCTGCGCGGCGAAGTATGACCGGCAAAGGAATAAGAGTATCCGGCGCGAGGTGATGCTTGCCTGGCAGGTCGCGCGCATACCTGATTGGTGAAGTGTGACCGGCAAGGGGCGCGTGTCTTGGCGGGGGAGTGTGTCCAACAAGAGGGTCCAGCGCGAAGTAATGTTTGTCTGGCCAGCCGCGCGCGTACCTGTGTGGTGGAGTTTGTCACGCGCAGGCGGGGTTGACTGCCGTACGCGGGTGACGGAGCTCGTCACACCCAGGGTGGCGAAGTGGGTGCCCGGCATGCGCGGTAACAGAGTGACTACCCGACATGCGCGGATGGCAGACCAATTTTTGACAGAACAATAAATTTGAAACTTCACTTATATTTGAATTAAGGTATTTGCAAGATAGATTTGAAACCCAAAGGGGAGAACATATGAAGATTTCATGAGTTTTTGAAAATAAACTGTTGTAATATATAAATATATGTGGGCCACCTTGCATTGTAACTTGTAAGCCATGTTTCAGGCAAAATGACAAAATTTGTCGGCCACACACATGATCTGTAATGCTTTCAGGCTAAATGACAAAACTTTGTCTATGCTCGAAATAAAGCCACAGATTTTTGTTTATAATTTAATAATTATATCAATAGTCATCTTTAATCTTTTATCTTTGAAGAAACACGGAACTAATTACGGGACTAATCAGTTTGGTTTATGTTTCTACCATGATGGTTAATCTTCTTTATGGTTTCCTGAGCTCCTTAATGACCGTGGTTTATCTGCAAAACAGAACACCGTTACTCGTTAAGAGGGGAATGTGGGGGTTTCCCTCTTAACCGGGCTCCGGCGTGAGAATAAGCGACTGTATTGAGGAGAGAATTAAGTATTAAGTGAGAGTAGAGGGAATGGAATGAATAACCTGTGAAGTGAAGGTCTCTATTTATAGCCGGAGAGGTGTAAGAGGGTGTGGGCTGATGGGCCTTGGGCCAGAAGGCGACAACCTGGAGGATATGCTCCTTGTCTCACTGGTGTCGACCGTTAGTGGCCTCTAGGAGCTTTATGGAGTTGGCGCAATGTGATTGGAGCCACGTGTCACTGTTGTCGGCCTTGCCGCCCTTCTGCCATCAGCAGGTAAGTGGAGATCTTGGGGCAGTTGTCTCTGCCCTGTGATTGGTGCCACATAGGCGTCCTTGAGTACTTTTTGTCTCCTGCATGTCAGACGATCGTGGAGCACGATTGCGCAGGAACAGAAGAACCCTGATTGGCTCTTTTATTCTGCCACTTGTACCTTGTGTACTATCTGGAAGGGCCTTGCGCCGTAGTCGCGCACGATTCTTGCTGAGCACGTTATTACCATGCGCGCGGCATGGGCTTTCAGATAATTCTTTTCCAAAATGCTAAGTGTTGCTAATTGGAGTTTCTTCCTATGTAGACCTCGCGCCGTATTACGCAGATGCGTTGTATTCCGCGCGAGGTTGGCAATCAAGGAAATTGCTGAGTAAGGAATATGGTCCCGCATGACCTTGCAGGAGGTTGCGCAACTTTTTGGGACCATACCCCTTCAAGTCCCCCCAGTCCAGTGCTGCACCATGCGCAAGGCAAGTGGTTGGAGCTCTGGACTTAAGAAAATAAAGTAGAAGGATGCTTCTGGCCTTGGTAGACGACGCGCGTGTAAGTTGTTGGTTACTACGGCGCGGCTACCAGGCTTGTAGCTGGCTTTGTTGTTAGCTTTACCATGAAGTTTCTAATGACTTTGGGCGGGAAAAACCTCGAAATTTGAATTTTCTGACAGGTTGGTTAAAAAGTCGCGGTTGGTGACGTTTGAGTTGACCTCTGACGGTTGTCATCAACCTGTCTCTGACGAACCGTATTTTCCTCAGAGAGTGAGGCCCACACGCGCGTGGTAACCGTCACTCCGGGAAATACGCCTTACGTGGCGTTTTCTGATTGGCCTTGCTTGCGGCGACCTCGGCACGATTACCCATCGCATTTAATGCGATGGGTATATATATCCGAAGAGACATGAGGTTTATCACTTTTCTTTTCTACAATTCCTTTATTTCCTCTCGAACTTCTTTGAATCTTCAAAGTTTGAAGAACACGGTTGCAGCAGATCTTCAAGTTCTTGAAGAACATCATAGCAGATTATCAAGCTTGTTTCCAGAGTATTCAGGACCTTTGTCTATCTATCGATGGCTGAAGAACAACATGAAGATAATCCCGGAGAAGAAGGTCATGTGCCTGTTCTCCGGTGGGATTTAGGGCTTTTTGAACAGCTTTCACGTAGTTTCCGGTTCCCACCGGAGTGGGATGCCCGGTACCCCGACCAGAACCAGACGGCCGCTGATGCACCACCGGGGTACATCACTTTGTTCGAAGACTTCTTTCATCAGGGCAACTTCCGGTTGCCGGCAACGAACTTCATGGCTCATATTCTTCAGTATTATGGGTTCCATATATCTCAAATGAGCCCACCCGGAATGGTTCGGGTTCGACATTTCGAGTTCCTGTGCTGGGCTCATGGCATCGAGCCAACTGTTGATAAATTCCGGGTTTTCTACCAACTTCAGAGGAACATGGGTTTTTATTCCTTCGCCAGCCGAGGCGCGGCGAAGAAGATACTGCTAAACCCTCCCAAGAGTTTCCATGACTGGAAACCAAAGTTTTTCTATATTCGGGAGGAGGTAATTCCGATACCCATGACGTTTCGCGCCTGGACTGAAGCGATCGTGAAGGAAGACTTGGAGATCCCCAAGACTGAGGCTTGGTATCGGGAGCTTACTGCCACCCCAAACCGAGTGTTTGGGGAGAATGTCTTGGTAGCGGCGCGGATGAGCGACCAGTGGCTGCCTGATAGCAAGGAGGTTCCTATCTTAATGATTGATGACCGAGGTTAGTAATTTTCTTATTTTTACTGATCTTTCGCAGCTTGCGTTTTTTTTTATATACGATTTATCTTATAGAGGTGCGTTTGTATCAAGCTGCCTTCGCCACTTTTGGCGGTAAGATGGGCGTGCGCCTGCTTCAAGACGGAGAAGAATACTGGTATGACCAGATAAAGGTTAACTTTATGTATCCTGTTGCTGATGCGTTCGCCTCGCCGCCTACTGCAAACGAAGGTGCGCACATACCGAACCCTCGCCCGTTGCACTCTGTGACTTCTGCTGGGAAAGAGGTTGTCTATCTTTCCAGTGAGGAGTCTGTAGGGTCTTCGAACGGAGAGCTAAGTTCGTGGTCTAACGTCTTTGCAGGTGTGTTGCACGACTTGGGTATTGACCCAGAAGAGAAGAAGAAGAAAAAACCAGTGAAGAAGAAGAAGGATGCTGAGGTGACCAGCAAGGGTGCTGGGGGTAGTCGCGCAACCACTGGTGCTGTGGATAAAGGTATTTTTCGCCTCCGTCAGAGTGACTTGAGAGATTTCGTGATTGTTAGTGACTCACTTGAAGGTTTGTCGCGCGCAGGCGGAAAGAAGACTGGAACTGGTGGCTCAGGGAGCGCGGGTTCTCGCAACCCGGACGCTGGCGTTACTCCTTCCTCTGTTGGGCATGAGGAGGAAGAGGAAGAAGAAGAGGAGGCTGCTGAAAAGTTGATCAGCAGAAAAAGAACGAGGAGCGAGGCGCCTGCTGGTGTGTCCGTTGCGTCGAAGGTTGGCGGGGCTCTTGTGCTTGGTAAACAGAGCAATCTGCGCTCACTTTATAGGTTCTCTCCTGGTAAGTTTGTTTTTAGCTCTTCCTTGTTGTTGCTCTTTTTCTTGATCCCTTGGTTTTTGCAGAGGGTAAGAAGAAAACCCCTGAGAAGGGTGTTGTGATTACGAAGCCAGAGCCAAAGAGGCCAAAGATTACCGTTAAATCTTCCAAGGCTGCTGGTGCTGAGACTGCCAAGGATAAACATGTTGCTGAGGGTGATAAGGCGAAGGCTGCCACAAAACAGAGGAAGGTTGATGAAGAGCGTAGGAGGAAGGCTGATGAGGATAAGAAGAAGAAGGCGGAGGAAGAAAAGAAGAGGAAAACCGAGGAAGATAGGAAGGCTGAGGAGGCGAAGAGGAAGAAGGCCTCTGATACGGAGAAGGAGAAGCAAAAAGCTGTTGAAAAGCCTATTGATGATTCATTGAGGTATACCGGTGCCGCTGCTATCACTATTCAAGATAAAGCGCAGGGTCCGGAGGTTTTGAGCGTCGTGGGGTCTGCAAAGCCCCATCAAGAGAGAAGGAAAGATCCTGAGGTTGAAAAACCTACCCGCCCTACTTATGTTTCTAGTGGCGCGAGCTCTGGTGGCGCCGGGGGTTATAATCCGCAAGCTATCGGGGCGAAGGATACTCTTGGTGATATCTACTATAAAAGTTATACCGAAGAGGAACGCGGTAATGCTCCCCACCAGGCTCCCTGGAATTTGAGGCAAAAGGACACCTTTCAAGAGTTCGGCCCTTGCCGCGATTGGTTCTTAAACTCTTTCACTCCTGGTGAGGTTAATAGGCAGAAGGCGAAAACTCATGAAGGGTTGTACCGTACTTACATGCTCGGGGAGGCGAATGCTCGCGCTGCTAACCACCAAATCGTCCGTGAGTGGCGGACAATGGTTAGGGAGCGGTCGGACTGGGAGAAGTACCGCGAGCGGATGTTGAAGCGTATTAGTGAATTTGAGAAGTCGAAAACTGCCCTTGATGAAGAGAAGGCGAAGTTTGAAGCTGATAAGAAGGCAGAAGACTGGGGGCGCGAGGGCCTGAAAAACAAGCTTCACGCTGCTGAACAGCAGCTGGCTAAGGAGAAAGCCGAATTTAAGCGCATATGCGAGAAGGACAATGAGCGCGCGGCCGCGGCTCGTAACAAGATTGTCAACCTTGAAGCCAAGATTGTGGAGTTGACGGCGGAGGTCGAGGGTGTGCAAGCTGTTAAGGCTGCTAAGGAACAGCTTGAGGTTTGTACAACTTATATCCCTTTTCCTTTTGTGCTTCTTTGCAAAATATCTTAAGTCCCTTGTCGCTTGTTAGGTTGAGTTGGCTGATGTGAAGTTGCAGCTGTCGGGCAAGGACAAGGATCTTCGGGCCAAGGATGTCGAGATCGCTGAGCTGAAACGTCGCCTGCGAGAGCAGGTTGACAAAAGTGAATCTTTGGAGATCGATCTGGAGGCTGAAAAGTCTAAGGCTGCCTCAGCTGAAGAGGCAAAGCAGAGGGCTGAGGAAGCGCGTGATGTTAGTATTGCGGCTCTTAATGTAGCGCAGACTAATTATGCTGAAGCTCAGGGTATCGTGGATACTCTCGTCTCTGATGCCGAGTGGCTGCGCGGCCGGGGAATAGTTCTGGTATATCTTAACTTTGGTTTTACTTACCAAGTTAGTTCCTTATTTGCTTATTTTGATGCAGATGGCTAACTCGATTCTAAATGTTGGCGAGCTGGACCAGACTGTCGCTGCTCTCATTGATGCTTCTCGCGCCGTTGGACATCGCGGGGGTTATATGGAGTGTGCGCAGCATGCCGCAGAAATGTTTGGACAAGAGTTTGATGCCAGTCATTGCTCGGTAACTGATGGAGCTGATGCCGAGTTGGCTCGAGCTGAAAATTCTTATAATCATTTAGCCTTACCTGTGATGGATTTGGTCTCGAAGGCTCTAGAACACGATGACTGGTGTGCACGTATGAGGGCCATTCTCGACCCACCGATAACTGTTGAACTATCAGATGAGGAGCCAGCTGGCGATGATGGTGGGAACGATGGTGATGGCGGTAAACCTGACGATGATGATGGCGATAGAGGCGACAAGCATGATGGCAGTGGGAACGATGAGTTCGAATAGGCTTGTGAACAGGCTTTGTGCCTTGTAATTTTTGTTTATACCTTGAATGTAAGTTCTTGCGCGGTCGCGCTAGTTTTAAATGGAACGAACGTTATCCGTTTTTTATATAACTGTTGCGCGGTTGTGCTTTGTTTTAAATATGATGCTTATTTGTCCTTTCCCGTTACAATTATTGCACTGTTGTTAAAACTTTGGTTAAGTTAACGCGAATAAATGTAGGGTGGCTCTTGTGCGAGCGTAACTGGAGTGTTTTCGTGCTAATCAGAAGTTTAACATGCATTTGTAACGAAAGGAGTCGGCGTAAAAGAAAACATGTCGTATGCTTTCATTAACTTGGAAACAGGCGCTTAGGCCAAACATACATTGCTTGTAATCATAAAAGGCGTGTAGCCAACATGGAAAAGTAAAAGGCGCATGGCCAACATTAGTGGATAGAGGCGCAGGGCCTAGAGTAGTCACAAATAGCATTTGCGTAGTTGTTGCGCATTCCACGTGCGCGGGATGATGTGTCCATCCAGGGTGCGCAATTTGTAAGCCCCTTTTCCTAGCACTTCGTGAACCAAGTATGGGCCTTCCCATTTGGGTGCTAGTTTTCCTGGGCGTTCAGCGTTTGAGGCTTCGTTGTCTCGAAAGACGTACTCCCCTGGATTGAAGGTACAGATGTGGACTCGCGCGTTGTAGTACCTTTCCAGTTGTGTTTTGTACTTGGCTTCTTTAATTCGCGCAATTTCGCGCCTTTCTTCTAGCAAATCCAAGTCAAGACGACGCTCTGCCTCGTTGTCGATTGCGTTGACTGCTGTCAAACGCGGAGAGGGCAGGCCAACTTCTGCCGGGATAACCGCTTCTGAGCCATAGACTAGGCTAAAAGGGGTTTCGCCGGTACTTGTTTTCGGCATGGTACGGTGAGCCCACAAGATACTCGGGAGCTCATCCACCCAGCCTCTTCGCTTTGTGCCCAGTCAGGCCTTAATCCCATCAACAATACACTTGTTCACACTTTCAACCTGCCCGTTGCCTTGAGGGTGCGCCACGGAGGAGAAAGTGTGTTCGATTTTCATCTCTTTCATCCACTGCTGGAGGTCTTCAGAAGCGAAATTGGTGCCGTTGTCTGTGACAATCTTGAGTGGGAGACCAAACCTGCAAATGATGTGTTCCCAGATGAACTTGCGCACCATCATTGCAGTGGTTGAGGCGAGAGCTTTGGCCTCCACCCACTTAGTAAAGTAATCCACGGCTACAATTATGAACTTGACGGCGCCAGGAGCGTCTGGGAAAGGTCCCACCATATCAATTCCCCACTGCTGAAAAGGCCAAGCAGTGGATACGGGGATCAGGTCGTTCTTGGGGCGCAGGGTTTTCGGAGAGTGCCGCTGACAGGAGTCGCACTTGCGCAGCTCCTTCAGGGCATCGACATGCATCCCTGGCCAATAATACCCCGCGTTCATAATCTTCGCGACAACCATGCGTGGCCCTGCATGAATGCCGCAAATTCCTTCATGAATCTCCCTTATCAGATAACTCGCATCTTGGGGGTCCACGCAGCGCAGTAGTGGCCCCAAGAAGGATTTGCGGTATAAGATACCACTATTCATTTCGTACTGCAGAGCTTTGTTCTGAATCTTTCTTGCCTCTGCCTTATTTTCTGGGAGTATTCCTTCCTTCAAGTACTGAATGATAGGGGTCATCCAGGATGGCTGCCCTATCTCAATCACATTGACTTGTCGTAACAAGACTGAAGGGTTCTTGAGTACCTCAATCCTTACATCTTTGGCAAGATGTTGGAAGGACGTTGAAGCAAGCTTGCTCAAAGCGTCAGCTGGTTTGTTTTCAGAGCGATTGATGTGGATGACCTTGTGAGACTTGAACTGTTGAAGAAACTCTTTTGCTTATTCCAGATATAGGGCCACAACTTCACCCTTTGCATCGTATATACCATTGACTTGGCTGGCTATCAAGAGTGAATCAACATGTGCTTGTAGATTTTTAGCTCCCATTTTGATGGCGAGGCGCAAGCCTGCCAGAAATGCCTCATATTCCGCCTCGTTGTTGGTGTTTTTAAAATCCAATTTGATGGCGTAAGTGAATTCATGGTTTTCAGGGCTTACTAGGCGCAATCCAGCTCCCGCGCCATCCTCATTTGAGGCCCCATCAGTATAAAGCATCCAAGTCTCATTTGTCATGTCTTTTTCGGGAGTCTCCACTAGCTCACAATCTTTGATTTTCTCCACTGGGACTTCTGTGATGAAGTCCGCTAGAACTTGACCCTTGATGGCCGGGCGCGGCCGGTACAGAATGTTGTGGCCCCCCAGCTCGATGGCACATTTTGCTAATCGCCCGGACGTTTCTGGTTTTTGAAGTATCGTGCCGATATGGAAGTTGGTAAGCACGGTGATCACATGCCCTGTAAAATATCTGCGCAGCCTTCTGGAGGCGTGTAGTAGCGCAAACACCAATTTTTCCATAGTGGAATATCTTGTTTCCGGGTCAGTGAGTACCCTGCTGACGTAATAAATTGGAGTTTGAACTCCATTTCTTTCCACCAGTAGTACCGATCCTACTGCCTTATCTGAAGAAGATAAGTACAGTACGAGTGGTTCTTTTTCAAACGGTGCAGTCAGGGCTCGATCAAACATTCTTTCATTTGCTGAAAAGCCTTTTCTGCTTCAGGGGTCCATCTGAACTCTTGCTTCTTCACGCAATTGCGCAGCGTGCTGATAAAAGGGTACGACTTCGCGGCGTGATTTGACAAAAAACGGTTAAGCGCGGCGAG
This sequence comes from Helianthus tuberosus, assembly GCA_030545235.1. Classification (NCBI taxonomy): domain Eukaryota; kingdom Viridiplantae; phylum Streptophyta; class Magnoliopsida; order Asterales; family Asteraceae; genus Helianthus; species Helianthus tuberosus. Next base: position 16,677 of record JARYGA010022941.1, read on the forward strand.
GCGGCCGGCTAGCCGTTGCATTTCTTTGATTGTTCGCGGCGATGGCATTCGCTCTATGGCCTGGACTTTTTCCGGATTTACTTTGAAGCCGCCGTTTGTGACTATGAACCCTAAAAACTTCCCTTCCTCCATGCCAAACGAACATTTGGCTGGATTCAACTTCATATTTACGCTGCGCAATGAATTGAAGGTTTTCTCGATGTCTTTCAGCATTTGGTCCTCTTCGGGACTTTTGACCACTAGATCATCGATGTAAACTTCAATATGCTTTCCGATGTCATCCGCGAAGGTCTTGTCCATCAATCGCTAGTATGTGGCGCCAGCGTTTTTCAGGCCGAATGGCATCTTCGTATAGCAAAAAATCCCCAGATCAGTGCGAAAAGCCGTCTTGTCTTCATCCTCGAGCTTCATTTGAACTTGATGGTACCCCTTGTAGCAATCCAAGAAGCACTTCCATCTGTATGGCGCGAGAGAGTCTATGTTTTTGTCGATCTCAGGCAAAGAGTAACAATCCTTAGGGCATGCCTTGTTGAGATCGGTATAGTCAACACACATTCGCCATCCACCACTAGACTTCTCTACCATTACGGGGTTCGCAACCCAACTTTGATAACGTACCTCTCGCAGGATGCCGGCTTTAAGTAACTCGCATACTTGCTCATTCATTGCTTTCGTTTTGTCTGCCCCTAAGCTGCGCCTTCTTTGGACTTTCGGCTCAACAGAGGGGTAGGTATTTAAACAGTGCTCTGTGATGTCGCGCGGGACTCCGGTCATGTCGGCCGGGGTCCAGGAGAAAATATCCATGTTCTTGAATAGGAGCTGCTTGAGACGAGTTCTGATGTTTGGTGAGATAGCGTGACCTATCGTCACCGTTTGCTCCGGATATTTGCGATTTAAAACCCATTTTTCGGGCTCGGTTGCTGAAACCTTCGCCGCTTTTGTTGGGCGCATCTCTTCTGTTGACATCACTTCCTTCTTTGCATAAACGATTGCCACCCCCGTCTTGGTTGGGAAACCAATCGCTGAGTGGGGGGTGGAAGTTATCATATTCAGCTCACCTTGCGTCTCTCTCCCGATCAGCACATCATGTCTTGACTTAACAGGCATCACCATGAAGTTGACGTTTGTTGTTCTCGAATGCTTCCCGTCAGAGAGTGTGACGGGGAAGCTAATTTGGCCTAGCGGGAAGACCATTTCATTGCAGAACCCAGATAGTGGGTAGTCAACTGGTTCAAGTCTCGCTTTGTCTTCGTCGTTGAACTGGTTAAAGCATTGTTCATAGATGATGTCTGCTGTACTCCCCGGGTCAATGAAGACGTATTCAGTTTCATAATGGCCGATGATACCGGTGATGACGATGGGTCGTGTGGCTCGGGGACCCCCGCGCACCACCGGGAAAATGACTTGTTGTTCTTGCCATGAAGGCTCATAAGGTCTCTTGCCTTTTTCTCTTGCGTTATACCTTGGTCCATTGACCATGTGTGTCTCTAGGCGTCGAACCTTCTTGTGATTTCCTTCATCGTGGCGATGGAGCTGTCGAGTTTCTTTGCGCACGTTTTTCACAAAGTGGCTCAGCTTTCCGCTCTTTAGTGCTCTCTCGATCTCTTGACGCAAGCTGTAACAATCATCTGTTAAGTGGCATGTATCCTTGTGGAAATCACAATACAGATTGGGGTCTTGTCCCTTTTTGTTCGTCATAGGCCTGGGAGCCTTAAAATCATGGTTCTCCGTCATTAGCACCTCTTTTGGTGTTTTTATGAGCGGAGTCCAATGCTTTTCACGATTATCATCTCGGACTGCCTTTCTATAGCCGATGCGATCAATAGTATCTCGCGCGTCTTCCTTATAGCGGGATCGTTCTTCGTAACGGGGTTGTTCACTATAACCGCTGGAGTGGTTGGCCTTCCACCCAGGGTTCTTGCCTTTGTTGCGTCTGTTGTCGTCGCGCGAGTGACCCCCTTTAGAAAATCTATCCTCAGAACGATAGCTGTTGTTTCGTGCGAGTGACTCTTCTGTTTGCGCGACTATCTTCGCGGCTTCCATGAGTTTATCCCACTCCTTGGGCATTCCATCCTTCCCAGTGATGGTTCGAATTAGGCTATCGCAGCGGATGGCTTTCTTGAAGTGGCAGCGCATGAGTTGTTCACTCACACCACCGATCTCCAAACATTCTTTGTTGAAGCGCGTAATAAAATCTTCCAAACCCTCGTTATCTCTTCGCCAGATATCTTCAACTTCAGCTGTGTCGCGCTGGTATCGCCTTTGTTGACTGAAGTGACTCAAAAACTGAGTCCTGAAATCTACCCATGATTTTATCTTTCCCGGAGGAAGGCTGTCGAACCAGGAGCGAGCAGCCCCCATTAATGTTTGGATAAACAGATGACACCACATGGGCATGTTCCAACCTCCCATGCAGCCCACGCTAGTAAACACTCTGACGTGATCATCGGGATCAGTCAATCCGTTAAACTTTCCGACAGTTGGAGGTAATTTTTCTCTCTTGAGCGGCGCTAGTGCTATCTTTGGGATGAACTTCGAATGCTCTATAGCTTCCTCTGGTCGATAGGCGAGGCGAAAGTCACGCTCTGCCTCTTCGGTATACCCAACGTGCTGCCTTGGTTTGTAGTACTCGTGATTTCTTTGCAAACGATTGAAGACCGAAGATTCGTCATCGTTCTCCCAGGTTGGATCATTTGGGTCAGTCTCTTCCCACTCATCGTTCATGTTGCGCGGCGTGAGCCGGCTATGAACTGGGCCTCTTTGGAAGTTTGACGGTTCGTCATAGTAGCTTTCTGTCTCCCCCCGGTGTATCGCGCGTGTCCTGCACGCTTAGTCTTCTGGTAGGGGGAGGTCTGTTGGCTCTTCCCTGGATATTTTGCGGTGGTGGCATCTGGCGCGGCCCGTGACTTGGGCCGTTTGGTGTAACCAAGGAAGGTTCTGCCGTTAGAACTGCTTGTTGCGCGCTCAAGGATTGATATGCCGCGTTAATGGTGGCGAGTTGCTTGGCGTACCATGAGGCTGGGGTTTCGCCCTCTGGTAGCCCTAATAGCGCTGAGATATTCTGAGGTGGAGCTGTGTTCGAAGGTCCAGCACCGTTGTTTCCTGGGGTAGTTTGATTGATGCGGGTGAAGCTCCCGCGCGGACCCCCAGTGTTGGCCATCTCGATCTCGCCGATTTCTTCAACGTGTTGGGGTTGGATGTTTTGGTTATCCACCCCCAACGCTGCGTTAGGGTCTGCTCCAAGACCAACAAACTCGGGAATGATTCCTTGACCAGCCATGATCGAAGGAAGAAAAACAACGAAAACTCAGGAAAGAAGATGAAAGTGGTTTGTAGAAAAAAACGGTGGGCGCCAATGAAGAAACACGGAACTAATTACGGGACTAATCAGTTTGGTTTATGTTTCTACCATGATGGTTAATCTTCTTTATGGTTTCCTGAGCTCCTTAATGACCGTGGTTTATCTGCAAAACAGAACACCGTTACTCGTTAAGAGGGGAATGTGGGGGTTTCCCTCTTAACCGGGCTCCGGCGTGAGAATAAGCGACTGTATTGGGGAGAGAATTAAGTATTAAGTGAGAGTAGAGGGAATGGAATGAATAACCTGTGAAGTGAAGGTCTCTATTTATAGCCGGAGAGGTGTAAGAGGGTGTGGGCTGATGGGCCTTCAATCTTGAACTTCAAGAGATTTTTAAATTGTTATAAAGTTTTGCTCGTCAATTTACCAGATCTGTTATAATTTTTGGGTGGTTTTGGTGAAAAAAGACCACGTACCAGATTTTGGAGGCTCTGGTCTTCAGGTCGTGCATAAAACCGGGTTGAACTCGTTATGAAAGTTGTTGCCTCGAACTCATACATCAATCACGAAGGGACCCATATCCAGGAAATGTTTACCCATAAATTCCCTCTAGAGCTCAAATAGAATAAATATGAGGGATGTTTTATCAATGACTTTCTTTTGTGTTGATCTGGAAGTTTGAACCCAGTAAAGTATGTATGACGAATGGGATCACACATCTAGAAGTTTTGGGAAAGGTAAAACAGATCTTTGGGTTTCTCCATTCGAACATCGAGAGTGACTCTCAGAACACAGATCTGAAGATCTTAGGATAAAACGAGATGTGATCAACAAATGTATAGCATATACTCGGTGGGCGCCAATGAAGAAACACGGATTCACCGCCAGGATGATTGAACCGCTTTCTCTTTGTGGGTGAAGAATCACATCTTGTTCTTCCTCTTGAACCTAGATCTGCAATAGAGAAGAGAAGAAAGTGGAGCTGTAGAGATTGCCGGTAGGAGAAGATTCTCCTGTTTCCAGCTACAAAAAGTGTGGCGGCTCCATTTCATCTACCCTAATAATGAGGTGAACACCTCTTTATATAGGGGGATATGGGCCTCCCCTAACCTCAATGGGCCAGGCCCAGTTAGGGGTTATCTCTACAAGCCCCGACCCAAAGTAGTGTAAACTACATCGCGTTGGGCCTCGCGGTTGGGTTAGTAAGCAACAATAATAAACAATTAATATAAAAGCAACAAGTAACGGGAAGTCTGACCGCTCGGGTCGGTTTAGTACCGTACCCCATCATCTGGTGAAACGAATCTATTCTTCCTATATCACATCATTTTTCATAACCTTTTTTGTTCATCAGTCAAATCTAATTATTTTATAACTTCCAGTTACAGAATTTGGGGTATGAATTTGATGCTATGAAAGAAGGAACTGGCGCCCATTTGGCACGTAGCAAGAAGAGCCTGCCCAGTGCCAACTACTGGTGAGGTTCATATGTACATGAAAGTAAGCTCTTTTTCAACACCCTAGGGTATAGTTATCTATACATTTTTTTATTATTATTTTCTAATAATATATCTTTCTGTTTTCATTTTGAACTGTGGAGCATAGGTTTTGACCAAACAACAAAAGTGGTTTATGCACCTTCTTGAAAATCCAATTAGGGACTTATAGAAAACTTTGTACTGATATTGGAATATATGTTGGTTCCAATATATATTGGAATATATGTTCATTGCTATTTGCAATTTTATGTAAATAAATCCGCCATGTATAAGTTTTAGTTTATTGTTGTTGGTCCCAACTTGGATAAAGAAGTAGGGTTTATATCGTGTCCATTTTTAGTTTATAATTTATACTACTTAATCTTCTGCCGCGTCGCGCATGTGCCTCACTAGCCGTATGTCAAGAAGCCACTATCACCTAGGACAATCTCTTTTGCTCAAGTTATGTAACTAACATTCCTAATGTTAGTTACGTAACTTTGTCAGAATGGCAAACGGCTGAACTATCTTCTATCTTTGTGCAACACTGGGTAGGGGTTGAGATCCAGTGTGCCCCCGCCGCATCGCGGCGGGTTACGCTTCTAGTTAACTCTAACATTAAATGCAAATGTTAAATAAAGTAAAATGAAACATTTTTATTGATTGAAATTTATTCTTTTTTTCTTCTTAATTTTTTTTCTCCTATGAACCCTTCACTAAAATATAAAACAAAAAACGTAATTTCCCGTGAATATACTTATATTACATCATATAATATACTAATAACATAAAATTAATGAGGCTATATTGATATTGATAATAAATGTATCAGCTAAGAAATGATTAGTATACCTTAAGACCACGTGTAACGGAGCATTATAGTGGCTTGATAATGCCTCCAACGCCGTCTCCTTAGGCATTATACAGGGCATAAAGAAGTAGGGACGTTTCTATTATAATGTCCAATGGGAAGAAAACAAAACGGAAAATAAAGATTGAAAGGGCATTAAGATGTGTTAACCATTACACATTTTTTAAGAGGACGTTATAATGCTGATGTGTCGAGAAATGCCCCTTAGACCATGTGTAGTGGTTAAGAAAAATAATGCCCCCACTATGGGGCATTATCCGACACGTGGCAGTCCAGTCAGAATGGGGCGTTATTGCAAAAGTGGCGTAGTGAGAATAATGCCCCTTCCAATCATTAAACAAAAAAAAAGGCAAACTATATCCTCATTTGTCAGTCAAACCTTGGACCACTCCCATGCAATTCTCAATTGGAGCTATTCAGCGATATTATAAAAACGCTAAACTAATTTTTTTTCAAAAATAACCCCCCAAAACGCCTAGTGTAATGGTGGTGGGGGCGTTTTTTTTCAATTTTTTTCAAAAATACCGCCCCACTACGGGTGGTCTTAGACTATGGGGTGTGAGGGGCTTAGGTTGGGGGCTTGGGTTGACATGTGGCGGAGGTGGGCTCCACATGGTGTGGCTTGGCTGGGCACCTGGGCGTGGTTTTTTTTTTTTTTTTTTTTAGAGTGCAGGGTGGCCTTGTATTATATATTATGAACTTTTAAGCTCAATCAAGAACCATTGAGGTTTCCAGGAGTATGTGATTCCATTACCCGACAGGTGGAATGACATCTTTTTATTTTTGATAATCAAACAATTTTTAGACTACTCCAAGTTAATTTTTTTTTTAAAGAAGCATGCAAAATATAACATTAAAAATTAACCTGTTTTAAAGTAATTGACCGAATGTGTCACATAGATGGAACTTGCAACATCTTCCATTCATTAACATGTATTACAAACAGGTGTCAAAGAATGAATTTTGCCGTTTAGGTTTCTAAACTCGAGATGAGGGTAAGTAAAGAATGAGTCAATCAAATAGATGAACCCGACTTATACACTCGGGTTTTGGGAAGTTGGTTTGTCATTTTGGGATATAAGGGTTGGAACACCATTGTTCTCGGAGCCATAAACGTGGCCCATCTTGGCCCGTTTGGTCTCGAGATATCGTTTGTTGTGCTTTGTAATTGGAGTCACAAGGGGAACTCTGCCTACAACTTCCAAACCATAGCCCTTGAGCCCAATGTACTTAGCAGGGTTGTTTGTCATCAACTTCATTGTACTCACACCTAAATCTCTCAAAATCTGCATATGGTTTCATTAAATCACAAATTTATGAACAAGAAATATAAATAAAACGATTTAAAGAATCCGAAATTCAAGGTGGCAACCTGACCCGTTAATGAAACGGGTCAAAGAAGACAAGTAGGTCAAAAGCTTCCTAAATGTACTTATTTGATATTGTTTGTAATCATAATTAACGCACTGTCTATGAAAGAATTTTGAAAAAACAAATGTTTCGGCGCATTGTGCTATGTTTTATCTCTAGTGGGTCAAACAGGGTAAAACTATAAGAAGGTTATGGGTCAAACGGATTGAAAGACATTTTTAGCGTACTCAAATGCATAAATCTCCTAAATTCCAAAAGGCTATCGACACGTGTTTTACATCGATGGAAAACCATAAAAACGAATATCGGTACAATACCGATATAGACGTTGTTTGGTCTGGTTTAGTTCGGTTCGTCATGGTAACGGTACGACATCAACATTCACTACAGGCTACAGCACACAATACCGAAAATATACAATGTTTTTAATATAACTTATTTCGAAGAGAAAAAAAAAACTAAATGCAGCTACGTATTTAGTTTTTCAAAAAAAAAAAAAAAAATTAAGAAACAAAATTTACAAGAGAAAAATAAAGCTATTGGTTAAAGATGTATAGCTATATTATAATGAGTGAAATCGAAACAGAAAAAAATATAAAAGTTTTATAACCCAAGAGTTGTATGATGTAACCTAATATATGAAGTCGTGTTTTATATCGTTCGAAAACCATAAAAACAAATACCAATATTGGTTTCGATGACACGGATACTATTGTTGGTCGGTACCCGCTCGGTTGCCACCGTATGTTATAACGAATAGTGTACTACCTTTTCAATAAAATTTATATCAAAAGGTCGACATATAGGTTAACTCATCCGGGTATTTAGTATTTTATAAGGAAAAACTAACGAACGGAAGTTTAAAGAGGAAAATAAACTATTGGCTTAAAGGCGTATAAGGGGTGAATTTTGAAACTTATAAAAATAAAAATAAAATGTCAATATCACTTTAAATGACCAAGTTGCAACGGTATACATCAGTAAAAATAATAATAAGTAGGAAAAAATTTTTTTTTGCAAAAAATGGTTAAATTAAAAATAAAATTTAGGAAAAAAAATAATAAACATGCACAAAATCCTAGATTTGAAAGTGCACCAATCAAATTGATTTACTATTCATTCTAATGTTGCAAGTGCACCAATCAAACTGATTTACTATTCATTCTAATGTTGCAAATGTTATATAGTAAATAAATTACCTGTGCACCGATACCGTACTCCCTGGAATCAACGGGCAAACCGAGCTCCTCATTGGCTTCAA